>BDUI01004207.1:60317-83279 GCA_002335545.1 Apodemus speciosus
GTGGGGGTAGGGGTGGGGGTCTGGCCAGTTAACACTGTTGCTCCCTCCATGGGGCATTCTTAATGCTTCTCTGAAAACCCACTCCAACCAATCTTACTTAAGAAATCCTGATGCAAATACTAAATTTTATTTTTCTTTCAACTATATTTTCTTAAGTCAAAACTATTTTATTTTACACTTCTATGGACACCAGAGTTAGCTATGAAAGAGGAGATGTTTCCTTGGACTCTACAACCCTAAAATAAAACTGGTTCTCTTTATATGTCCCCAGAACAGGCTGGAGCACCTACTCATTACAAGACTTTCTGACCCCAGGCATAGAGACCTACCCTTCCTCCAATGCTTGGAAAGCTGGGGTTAGATCATTGCTAGGAGTTCAAGGCCAGCCTTGACTACATAGTAACTCACAAAGGAGAGATAGCTCGCTTATCTGCTATCCTTATAATCTCCACAGGAACGAACGACATTTCAGATGTTTATCATCTCATGCCTCAGCTACTGTGGTAGCTTCTTAGCTTGTTTGCCTGTCTCCAGTCACCACTCCCATCCTCACTCCAAGTTGGACACATCTTGAACACAAACCAACCATATTACTCTCCTTTCATCCTCTGGTCATGGAAGTCCTTGATGTTTCTAAGGGATAGATATAATAAGATACAATATTCAGACTCTCTAGACTAGCTTATAACTGGGCTCTGTAGACAGAACTCAGGCTAATTTCCTCTCTTATTTCCTCTCATGTCCCTGCTCAAACATTCTACCCAAGGGTAACCAGAACTGGATTCCCACAAAGCATGCCCTGGGCACTGAGACATTGTGCAGCGTTTTCTAATAGGAAGCAGCTGTCTGAGACCAAAAGACTCCTGAGTTTACTTCCCTATCTTATCTTTCTAAACAGATCATAAACCCAAGAATGAAGACAATACCTCTTCTTTTGCTTCTTAAAACACACAACTTTATTGATGACATAAAAATAAAGTCTCAAATGTATAAACATAAGTCCACACAAAGGACCAAAGATTACCTTACTTATGAAGAATCAGTTGGTTTTTTTGCTCATGAAGCATACTAAAAATATCTCAATATCCAGACAAGATAAAAATTGACACATGTATTTTCAGTACAAGCTTGAACTCATTTGTTGCTCCTAAAATTGTCCAGCTATAGATCCTCATAGGCAACACCAGTTTCAAAGTTCTAATGCAATTTACAATGCGCATTATGTCTAGGATGTAAAACCAAAAGGTTACGCAAACTTTCGGGAAAACAGATAGCCGATTAGAGTTTATTTATTAATACCTCAACTCTTTCTTTCACCTCTGGGTCACTACAATCTGCTGCTAAGGCTCTAAGTTTCTTGGCACAGGCTTTAGGTCGCTGAAATAGGAAATAAAGGGAAGTTTTACTGAACCGGTCTTGGGGATATGTTTTCCCTCTTTTTTTAAAATGACGATTTATATTTTCAAAAAGTAAAAGGGCATTAAGGATATTTTCCTTTGTCTCTTTCTTGCTAAAAATGTTGATCAGTGCTGTTGGTGCATTGGCAATTAGCAAGTCTCTTGTCATGGATGGATTTTTAGAGAAATTCACAAGCATTCCTAAAACATGGTCTTTAGTTTCTCCACTTCCCAGAGCCAACAAACGGAGAAATTCTGAAATGTAATTGGTAACCATATGCTGATATTCACTAGTAATAGTCAGGTGCCTTATCAGTCGTAGTCCAGCCACTTGCACGTTTGAATTCAAGGGATAGGTGACAGTATCTTCACATACTTGACTTAAATATGTCTTAACCTTTCTATGGTTTTCAGCAGCAACTGAGATGTTATTCAGGGCATTTAAAGCCTTCTGTCGTACATTTGGGTAGGGATTGCTCAATAAGCTTTGGATAACTGAAATTCCACCTATATTCCGATCAATTTCCTGGGGATAAGGATATTCAGCACTGTTATATAGAGCATTAGTGGCTATTTCATGAACAGAAGGATCTTCAGTCATTTCAATCATGCAAATGAGTTTTTCAAGATCTTGTGGATCGAGTTTAACAGCGCGTTTACAGCGGCAGTTGCAGGAATGCACCTTGACTCCAGTATTGACTTGCCTTCTGAAGCCATCTTCACCCGGAAAGCTGGTTTTATGTGATGACTTGCTTTCTGAACAAACAATGGCTCCATCCCACACACCCATTCCTGCCCCAGGGACCATGGATGGATATATGCCCCTTGATTCCGTTGACTTTTTGGCTTTTGCCTGAGATGAAGACTCATCCTCACATTTGTTTTCATTACCAGTATAGAACCAAGACCTTATGTCAACTCCATTAGCAGCATCAGACTGATCTTTAGTGTCATCAGCCTTATCCCCAGTCCCAGATTCAGAATTGACATCTTTTTCATTTGTAGATCTGAGGTCATTACTGTCCTCACTCTCGGCCCCAAATAGGGTTCTTAGACTGATCTCTTCAATACCAGGGCTGGATTCTCTACTTAGTTCATCCTCCTCCTCATCTTCACCATCATTTACATTCGAAGAAAAAGTCCAAGACCCTAAGCCAGCCCCAGCCTCAGCCCCAAGCCCAGATCCTTTAGTGGTTGAATCTTCATTCCAAAACCAAAACCCCATACTGGTCTCAGCCCCAGCCTCAGCCACAACTCCAGACCCAGGCTCAGCCTCAGTCCCAAGCCTAGACCCTTTAGTAGCTTCATCTCCATCCCAGGACCAAATTTCCATGCTGGTCCCAGCCACGGCTTCAGCCCCAGCCTGAGCTCCTGCCCCAACTACAGCCTCAGCCTCCGTCCCAAGTCTAGACCCTTTAGTGGCTCCATCTCCCTCCCAGAACCAAAATCCCATGTTGGTATCAGCCACAGCTTGAGCCTCTGCCCCTGCTCCCACCCCTGTTCCTGTCCCTGTCCCTGTCCCTGTTCCAATCCCAGCCTCAGCTTCAGCCTCTGTCCCAAGCTTAGACCCTTTAGTAGCTGCATCTCCATTCCAGAACCAAAACCCCGCGCTATTCTCGGTGTCAGCTTCAGTCTCTGCCCCTCCCCCAACTCCAGCCTCAGCCTCAGCTCCTTTAGTAGTGCCATCTCCATTCCAGGGCCAAAACCCCATTCCAGCTTCAGCCGCGGCCCCTGCCTCAACTCTAGCCCCTGCCTCAGCTCTGGCTTCAGAATCAGTTGCAGCTTCTGCCCCAACCTCAGCGCTAGTCCCCACTCGCACTTCAGCCTCAACCTTGGTCTCAGTCTCAGTCTCAGTCTCAGCCTCAGCCTCAGTCTCAGCCTCAGCCTCAGCCTCAGCCTCAGCCTCAGCCTCAGCCTTAGCTTCAGCTCTAGTCTTAGATTCAGGATCAACTTCAGCCTCAGCTCCAGCCACAGTCTTAGCCTCACTCCCATCACAGGTGCCTGTAAAAGCTGCCTCTTCAGATCTGACGCAGGATTCGGTACTGGTCTTCTTTTCATCCTCTACACCAGAACTAATGATGGCTTCTTCCTTAGTCCCTGATGTGGATTCAGTACTGGTCTCATCTTTCATCCCAGCTACAGGTAAAATAGTAGCCTCTTCTGTCCAGCACCAAGACCCTATAAAGGCCTCACTCCCAGGCCCAAACCAAAATCCTTCATTAGCCTCCACCTCAGCACTGACAAGGAACCGTCCACTGGCCTGATCGTCAGACCTAATCCAGGACCCTCCACTAGCCTGGTCTTGAGGATCTACCCTAGATCCTCCACTGGCTTCATTACTAGCCCTAGACCCAGGCCAGGATTCTCCACTAGTCCGGTCCCCAGTACCAGTCCAAGAGCCTCCTCCACATGTCTGATCTTCAAATCCAGATTTAGTACAGCCACTAGTCTGATCCACAGTCCCAATCCAAGACCCTCCACTGACCTGACTCCCCATGCCAGGCCACGACCCGCCACTGGACTGATCAGTGGGACATGTTGTAGACCCTCCAATAACATGACCACCAGCACTACCCCAGGAAACTCCTCCACTAGACTGATCCTCAGACACAGCTGGCCTGGACCCTCCAGTGGTCTGGTCTCCAGCACCAGCCCAGAATCCTCCTCCAATGGCCTGATCCTCAAATCCAGGTTTGGAACAACCACCAACTTGATCGCCAGTCCAGGCTACTGCACTGACCTGAGTCCCAGTGCCAAGCCAGGCCCCACTACCAGACTGGTTCATGTGCACTGGCTTTGACCCTCCAACATCCTGGCCACTGGCCGCTACCCAAGAGCCTCCTCCAATAGGCTGAGTCCCAGTGTAAGTACAGTACCATCCACCTGTCTGATCTCCAGTGCCAGGCCAAGACTCTCCATTCGATTGGTCCCTGGTACTCAGCCTAGATTCTCCACCAGACTGGTCCCCAGAACCAGTCCAGCATCCTCCTCCAGTAGTCTGATCTACGCCACTAGCAGCCAGTTCTCCAGAGACAGGCTGAGACTCTCTATTGGCCTGGTCCAAAGGCCCAACCAAGAACCCTCCACTGAGTTGGTCTCCAGAATCTGCCCAGGATCTTCCAGCAGACTGATCCTCAGACACTGACTTGGCACCTCCACTAGGCTGGCCAACAGTACCAGCCCAAGACCCTTCATTACTGGTCTGATTCTCAAAACCAGGTTTGGCTGCACCATCCGACTGATCACTAGCCAGATTCCTAGTGCCAGCCCATGATCCACTACTGGACTGGTCTGCAGACCCTGATGTAGATCCTACACCAGCCTGGTTCCCGGTTGCAGCCCAGGATGTACCACCAGCTGGATCTACAGTTCCAAGACTGGATGCTGCACTGGCTTGGTCTACAGTCTCAGTCCAAGACCTTCCACTGGACTGATCCTCAGATGCCAACCTGGGCTCTCCACTAGGCTGGACACCAGCTACAACCCAAGACCCCTTTTCACTGGCCTGATCCTCAAACCTTGGCTTAGCCTCAGCAACAACCTGATCACTAGTTCCTGTCCATGACACTGCATTGGTCTGGTCTACAGCCCCAGTCCAGTATCCAATACTAACTATATTGCCAGCTCCGGCCCAAGACACTGCACCAGTCTGGTTCTCAGCCACAGTCCAGGTCCCAGTAGCCTGGTCCACAACCCAGGACACTCCACTGGCCTGGACAGCAGGCCATGACCCATCAGTGACCTGACTCACAGCCCAGGGCCCAGCAATGGCCTGGTTTCCAGAGACAACCCAAGAACCTGCACTAATCTGGTTCTCAGCCCCAGTCCAGGTACCTCCACTGGCTTTGTCTCCAACCCAGGCCCCCTCACTAGTCTGAGCTCCTGCCCAGAGTGCTCCAGTGGCCTGGTCAGCAGTACCTACCCAGGTCCCAAGAGCAACCTCATTCTCAGGCCTAGCCCCAGTCCAGGACTTAATGCTAGTTTCATCACAAGCCACAGCCCAGGAACTAACAATGCCAGCCTTATCATTAGTCGCCCCACTCCAGGGCCCAATAGTGGCTCCACTCTCATCATCAGTCCAGGATACACTATTCTCCCAGTCTCCATCTATAGTCTGAAACCTAAATTTGATCCACCTCTCAGCAGCAATCCAGTCCTCAACACCAATCCCATTCCAGTAATAATCATGAACGTTAGGCTGAGCACCTGCCACAGTCACCATTTCAGAAGCGGGCACAGCCCCTACCATGGGCTTTGCATAGACCCTATTGTCTGCAGTGGCTTCTACCTGTGAACTGGACAGACCTTTATCCCTTGCTCCAAGCAAAGCTTCATTCTGAGAACTGACCACAGCCTGGGGTTGAGCAGAGCTCCTTGTACCTGTTCTTGCTCCTGATTTAGTACCAGCATTGGACCTAATCTTATTCCTGGCACCAAGCAAGGTTTCATTCTGGGAACTGACCACAGCCTGGGACTGGGCAGAGCCCCTTGCACCTACCCCAGCCTCTGCCTTAGGCGCAGCATTGGAACTGCCTCTGACCTTATTTCTGGCACCAAGCAAAGCCTCGGCCTGAGAAGAAGCCAAAGCCAGAATTGTACTTGCCCCAGACTCTGCCTTAGGAACAGAATTGGAATTACCCCTGACCTTATTTCTGGCACCAAGCAAGGCCTCAGCCTGGGGTTGAATAGAGTCTGTTGTACCTGCCCCAGCTTCTGCCTTAGGCGCAGCATTGGAATTACCCTTGACCTTATTCTTGGAACCAGGTAAGGTCTCACCCTGGGAATTTGCCACAGTCTTGGCATGGGCAGAGCCCATTGTACCTGCCCCAGCATCTGGTTTAGACACAGCACTAGAATTGCCCTTGACCTTAGTCTTGGTACCAGTCAAGGCAACACCCTGGGAAACGGCCACAGACTGGGGACAGGCACCTGCCCCAGCCTCTGCCTTAGGCACAACATTGGGATTGCTTTTAACTTTATTCTTCGCACCAGGTAAGGCCTCACTGTGGGAATTGGCTACTGTCTGGGACTGGGCAGAACCTGTCATATCTGGCCCAGCCCCTGCTTTAGGCACAGAATTTCGATTGCCCTTGGCCTTATTCTTGGCTCCAGGTGTGGTCTCACCCTGGGAACTGGTCACATTAGTCTGGGCAGAGCTTGTTGTAGCTGTCCCAGCCTCTGTCTTAGGCATAGGATTCAGATTGCCCTTGACCTTATTCTTAGTACCAGGCAAGGCCTCATTCTGGCAATTGACCACAGGTTGTGGCTGACCACAGGCTTTCTGGTCTGCCTTTGCCCCTGCTTTAGAAACAGCATTAGAGTCACTTTTGCTATCAACCTTGGAATCAGACAAGGCCTCAGCTTGAGTTTTGGTCCCAGCCTGAGGCTGTGCACAAGTTTTTGTGTCTGTCCCAGCCGCTGCCTTACACTTGGCTTTGGCTTTACCTCTAGCTTTACCTTTAGTATTAGGTAAGGCTTCACCCTGGCTCTGGGCCGTAGCCTGAGCTCCTTCCTTAGATGTGGTATTGGCATTGTCCTTAGCCTTGATTTTGCCATCTGGCAAGTCATCACCCTGGACATTGGCCACAGGCTCAGTCTGGGTACAGGAAACCATGTCTATACCAGCCTCTGCCTTAGCGGTGACATGGTGATCACTCCTGTTTTTATCCCCAGTATCAAGCAAGGCATCAGCCTGCAAATTGGCTTTGGTGTTTGCTTTGGCCCCTGCTTTAGCCATGGCACTGGCATTACCTTTACCCTTAACCTTGGCATCAGGTAGGGCTTCAGTCTGATCACCGGTTACAGCTTGAGGCTGGGTATCCGTTACGTCAGCATCAGTCACTGCCTTAACATTGGCATCTTTCTCACCATCCATCGTGGCACCAGACGTTGCCTCAGTCTCTAGCTTGGCCACAGTCTCAGGTTGTATTATACAAGTTCTTATATCTGCCTCTGCTTCACAAATGTCATTTGCATTGTCCCAAGCATCATTCTTTGCCCCTGGCACAGCTTCAGCCAGAATGTTGGCAGCAATATGAGGCTGACCAGAAGCGTTCGTATCTACCCCAGACCCTGCCTTAGACATGTTTTTGAGATCCTCTTTGTCAGCCTCAGCACCAGCGATATCATCGTTTTGGATTATGGACACAGCCTGAGACTGTGCACAGGACTTCACGTCCACTCCAGCCACCACGACAGACATATCATTAGGATTCTCCTTAGTATCGACTGCAGCATCAAGCCTAGCCTCAGACTGAGTCCTAGTCACACTCACAGTCTCTTCCAGTGGTCTTATCGTGGCCTCAGCCACAATTCCAGTCTCATTCATGGTTCCAATCTTGACTACTTCCTTGGTCACTGCCAAGACCTCACTCTGTGTCACTGTTACTCTGTTAATCTCTGTCTCTTTTTCAGCCAATGATCGAGCTTCTGCTTTGGTCTGGGTCATTGCTTCTTTCTTGACCTCTGCCCTGCCAGCCATTGCCCAAGCTTTAGCTTTGGTCTGAGTCACTGCCTCTTTCTTGCCTACTGCCTCAGCCTCAGCCTCAGTTTGTGTAACTGCCTCTTTCATGGTTACTTCCTTGGCTTGGGATGTGGATTCAGTCAAAGTCACTGCCTCTGTCGTGACCACTGTTTCCACCAATGAACTGGTCTCAGATTGGGTCTCTATCTCTTCCTCAAGCATTGTCTTGGTCTGACAGTTGCCAGTGGGTCTATCTAGAATGGGGACCTTGGAGTCTACTTCAGCCACAGGCTCACCTCCTTGTCCAGTTTCTGGTTCAGTCTTGAGTCTAGTCTCAGCCTCTCTTCCAGCCAAGGCTTCACTTGGGGCCAAGGTCTGGTTCTGTTCCCCAACCACAGTCTCCGTCTCGATTCTGGACCCATTTCTGGCAAGTCCGCTCACACTCTGTGTTCTTCCCTTGGTTAATCTGTAAATGCAGTAGCAGGTACCAGCCCAGATCACCAGTCCTGCAGTCGCCCAGCCCACATCCTGAACACGGCCCATGTAATCACCCCTGCTGAAGGCACGGACAATATATAGGAGGGCTCACTTGGGCTAGGAAAGAGGATGGTGTGTCTGGGCAATGGTGTTTAACCACTTAAAGGCCAGCAGAGCTGCCCCTGGAAGTAGACCTAGAAGTGGAAGAAGGAAATGAATTTAACCGTCTCTTCTAACTCTCCGGCATTATTCAAATAGATACAAACAGGAACCGGAAAGGGTGGGAATGATGAGCTTGTTAGAAGAGGATGATTGGCAAATGTACCCCGATTTCATTTCTTCCTATCCTCCCCAATGCCCAGCCATTTTCATATGCTGAATGGATTGTGTCAAGGATGGCAGGAGGACTGATAACAAATGAATGAGGAACAGAAACTCTCAGAACTACATTTGTAAATGGTCTGCTATGGTTACCATTATTACAGGTCCCCATTCATACGAACCTGGAATGAATGAAGTTCCTGCTTCTGTCCGTCTTTTGCTTGGTGAAGCACTCTTAAAGTATACAGAGTCATGTGGCCTTTAGACCTAGAGAAATGCAGACAAAGGGAGAGACAGAGAGGAGTTTGTTCTTGTTCGAGCAGTCATATTATCAGCAATTTATTCTCTCAATTAGTCCAATTTCCTTAGGTGCTATAACACTCTTTTCCATATACCAGAATCAAGGTAAAGGCTTGGGGTAAATATCAAGAATAGTGAGAAAAAATAGCTGTAAAAGAGAAGAAGAAGCTCCTCCTGACTGTCCCTTATGGAATGCACACTGGTCTCCAGTAAACCACATTAGAGACATACCAGATAGTTTCCTCCCTCTTACCAGTTATTCTGATCGGAGATAATTTCCTCTTTGCTTCCTTGTTTCCAAGAATCTCAGACTCTGAAGCAGATATGCAGGAGGATCTATAAGCACATAGAGAAAAACAGGAGATAATGGGGACTGTGCCCTGAGTAGAACAAACACCCCGATTCTGGGTTCCAGTGTTTGCATTACCAGAGTCCTGATCCATTTTAACACTATATTCCTATCTTATGACCCCATCTCACCTTCTTTGTCACAGCCCAATCCACCCGAGCTCAAATATCCCCACTGTTTCCTGCACTGAAGCTGACAGGTTGTGTGGCAGCATTGTGCACATCGGCCGTGTATAGATAGACAAGGCAGAAGTGCCATCCACTCGAGTCCTTTTAAGCTCAACCCACCCTCTTTTGTCATCCCCAGCCACTACCCACCTTCATACCAATCTCCACAGTTCCAAAACAGTCTCCCCCTCTTTCCCTTGCTTCCAGGGGTAAAAAGCCCTACTTCAAACCTGAGAAGCCCTGGGAACAGACAAAGAAAAGGAAGAGGGTGAGTGCTGAGTGCTTGTGATAGCCTAGCACCAAACATCTGTGTTCCTCAGCCCTGCCTTTCCAGATTAAGAGACACAGTCATAACCTAGGGCTTCACCTACATTGAAATAGACAAGACAAGGTGGGGAGGAAAAGTGAAAAGGGAGTAAAAGAGAAATTTGATTTTTAAACCACCTGTAGGATTCTAGGTCTTTCCTCAAAAGTCCACCATTTCCTTTATCAAGATGGTCAGGTAGACATGACTGTCTGGAAACTGGAGGATGGCGGAAGAAATGGAGGCCCCAGATCCCATGATTCCTCAATCAGAGCCTGCCGTCTGCTTCCTCTGAAAACCATCTCTGGGAGTCTCAGCACAAGATACAAGGCATGGAGGAGGGCTTTCGCTTCTGCAAAATCATTATCCCATCCCCCAAAGGCTATATCAAACAATAGTATCATTTTCTTACACAATAATTTGTATTTTTCAATATCATCTGACAGAAATCAAAATAATCTGTAATAAAGTTTTGTCTTTGTTAATGTTCACCAGAGAATTTAAGTGAAAAGTCTGAAGCTTGGTAAGGAAACAAAGCTTAGGTAAAGTTCCTAGGTTAGCCCCACCCCACATCCTAATTATATAGAAATACAGTATATACAAATATATACACACAAATATATATACATATATATATACATACACACATACAAATATAACAGTGCCTACGTGGCTGCATAGAATATACAGAACTTCAACGGTTCGGTATTAGTACTCACACTAACCTCCACAGATCCTGTGCAGCTCTCTTGTCTGTCTCCGTTTTTCCCTCGCCTCACCACAAATAGAGCCACATCGAACTATTGTCCAAAAGGAGAGAGTAAAGGCATTGAATGCTTCTGCCAGCACCAAGGCCACACATCCCAACACTCTCCTTTATGGAATCCGGTTGTCAAAGGTCCCTCCCCTCCTTCTGAGACACCACCCCTCCCGAGCCCGCCGTCCAGGCACTAAGGCCCACCATTTTCTCAGCAAATGCCACGGTGGCGCGCGTCCCTCCTCTGAAAGGAGCAGGAAGCCAGCGGACATGTGCGGACGCCCATTGATGGAGTTAATTAAAGAGGATGGACATTTCCCTCTGTATTTCCCTCTAGAGACTCTCCCTACCAGCAGCCCTGTCAAAGCACAGGATTCCCCAGCAGAGATTCAGCTAGGGGCTGAGGGACGCAGCAGGAGAATTGGAGGGGAAGGCTCCTTGAACTTGATCCAGCATGGACATCCCCTCCCCAATCCATCTCCATTGCGCTGCAGAATCAAGAGACTGCGGCTAGCAGGGCCGCGGCGCAGCTGCCTGGGGGCCCTTACCTGCTCTGCTCTTCCCGGGCCTGATGCCAGCCCGCCGCGCGCAGGGCAGCGGGGAGTTGGTGGCCAGACGAGAGTGACGACTGCACCCAAGGCTGCGTCGCTCTGCAGCTCCGGGTCACGTGAGGGCCCCGCGTCATCGCTCGCCCTCCTCCTCACAACCCCCCACTGGTCGGAAGGCAGTCAACAGGACCCCTTTCTGTACGCACAGGCACCCCCCTCCTCGCGTCTGTGCGCAAAGCCCCAATGCACCCCGCCCTGTCACTCATCTCTGCGCTCTCCAATCTGAGCGCCCACAAGTGTCATCACCATCTAGCGGTTGGAGTTTACCGGTCCCTGGTTACTAGGAAGGGTCTGTACCCCCACCCACTCCCAGGCCTCGGCTGTAGCCTGCATCTTTGAAGAATCCTTTCTTTTCCTCTTAGGCTACAATACTAACGCTCCCCACTGGCTCTCTATACAACCTGCCTTCCCTTAGCAACAATTCCACCATCAAAGCTAGAGAAAGAGGAAAACCATGCAATCAAAGCCTTCACTTTCTTTGTCTGTATTCCCTTTTCTGTTAACATCATTTTCGCCCCCCAGTAAGGGGAAAATGCAGCAAAGACATTTTCATTCGCCATGAAAATGACCAGGTTGTAAAAATTTTAAAGACTCATTCGTTTACACAATTTTGTGACACTTAAAAAAAAAACCGTTTTCTAGCGACTCTAAACTGCCCCTGAGCGCTGAAAACAGATGTAATTGCTGACATTTTAAATACATTTTTTTTTTCCCTAAACAAAGCCAGCTCGTTTTTTTAATGCAATCGACAAGTTCATCTTTGGAAAGACATTCAGATTTGAAAACCTGATAGTTTTACTGAAATAATTGAAAGCCTTTGCCTACCAGGTGCCTGAGTACTTCTTCACAGGAGACTCTGGATAGTTTAATGAAGAGCAAACTGAAATGAACCCAGTACTTTACAAACAAGTGACTTCAAAGGTTAGTATCCAACGATGTGCTCTTTTGTTTGTTTGCTATTTCGTTTGGATTTTTACATCAATCTCACCACACCCACAAAAGGAGCAACTGCTACCACATAGAAAGGAAGCTTAACAGGTGGGATTTTCATTCTATCATGGCATGGGTGACGTCTCCCCAGGTTCTGCCATTTCTGTTCTGTCTGTCACCTTGTCGGTGACAAGCACTGAGCATTTTTCAGCAGCAATGGGCATGTTGGAACAGCACGGCCATGAGTCATCTTTCCCCCTTAGAAACGGGAGAACAAGGTCCAGGATTCCAAGCGGTCCCCAGAAGAAATGCCTTTTTACTCCCTGCCTTCCTTAATAACTTTAGTGCCACCACCCTCATGAAACCCAGAATTCAGGGACAAAAATATGCAGAAGAGTCCCCAGGCACCCACCTGTTTCCACTGGGGAATCATACTCCAAATATAAACTGTCCAGGCAGCCTCCTTCTTAGAATGTTGAAACATGACACCCCAGCTTGGGGCCCTCCCTGGTGAGGGGCCCTGTGTGAAGGAGGGCCTTTCATGAGGTGAGCCAGGAAACCCGGAATGCTTGAAAACACTAATGGACTTTCAGAATTCAAAATGTACTTTCTCTACCAAAGAAAATAATTCATCGACATAAAAATTTAAATCTGTGTTTATCCTTTAAAAGAAGAATAAGCTTTGGATGCCAGAGAACTGATTGTAATTTAAATATCTGTACGTATTATTAATAAAATAACAAATAGGAAAAAATGTGCCAAAGATATAAACAGATGTATTCACAAAGGAGAAACAAAAGATCCAAATGTCCAATAAACATAAAAATGCTGGATTTTAAAAACATGCAAATCAAAACAACTATGTTTCAGCTATAACATCAAAGTTTGTAAATTCAATAATATTATTGACTATTTTGTGGGAATATGGAGATGCCCATACTCTGTTGCAGATGGCTCTTTTAATTCAGTCTTTCTATGAAGGGCAATTGGGCAAAATCTATTAAACAATAAATATAACAGCCTATAATTCTTTCCTGTGGTAATTCTATTTTTTATATTTAGTTAAACATACCCTTAGAGAATGACATATATACTGCCACACCCAACTATGATATTTCTTGAAGTACTATTAAAGGGTTTTTGAAATGTTGTAACAGGCTAGAAAGATGGCTCTGCAGTTAAGAGCACTTACTGCTCTCCCAGAGGTCCTGAGTTTGGCTTCCAGCACCCACATCATGTAGCGCACAGATCCAGGAGACTCGCCGCCCACCTCTGACCTATGAGGGCATGCATACACACATGGCATGCCTCCACAAAGACACACAAGTTTAAAAAGTATTAGGGGCTGGAGAGATGGCTCAGTAGTTAGGAGCATTGGCTGCTTTTCAAGAGGAACTGGGTTTAAGCCCCAACACCTACATAGCAGGTTATAACTGTCAGTAACTCCAGTTCTTGGGTATTTGACACCCTTACACAAACATATATGCAGGCAAAATACCAATCAATTCTCATAAAAATAAATAAATGCTTTTTTTTTTTTAAAAAAAAGTATCAATAGGGGAGAGATTAAGAACTTTCGATAGATTTTTTACATTGTGAATGATTTTTTAGAAGAGTTAAGTCTTGTATCCTGAGAGGACAATTGGACTAACTCTATTATTTACTGTTTATTTTCTGTAAGTACACATAAATAATTTCCCTTATTTGTTTTCTTTTATTTCCCTTGAGACAGGATCTCACTCTTTAGGCCATGCAAGCCACAAACTCATCAATCCTCCTGCCCCGGCCCTCCAAATGTTGGAATTACAGATTATACTACTATTCCTAGTTCTATTTTCTACTCTTTTATACAAGCTCCTACTACTATGTATGTCAAGGTAGCCTCAAATTCATGCCTCCTCTGCCTCAACTTCCTGATCTGGATTTACAGGCATGCTCAGTCCACATTTATTATCCACTGTCCTGACCGGCACCTCTCCTGTCTGAAAATGCTACTCATATTCTTCTATGTTCACCCACATCACCTCAGCATCATTCACAAAAGTAGTCCATTATCCCCCCCCACCAACTAACTTACAAAGATGATGTATCACATGTGAAATCATCATGTGTGGTCAGATCTGTTTCACTGGAATTTGTGTTTCACTGATATATGTATCTCTTTCTACCTTATAAGTGGTATAGATCCCTAGCTAGTTTAGGTATCTGGAAGGAAAAATCCTCAAATGTTCTGCTTACTTTTTTTTTTTTTGAGACAGAGTCTTACCATGTGCCTCTGGCTGACCTCAAACTCACAGGACCTCCTTTGCTTCCCAAGCTCTGAGACTAAAGGTCTGTGCCACAACACCCAGCATAGGTAATTAGTACAGTCACCACCTTAAACATTCATCAAAGAAAGCTTCCTTGACAAATCAAAGAGATCAATCTTCTCTTTTACCTACTTGAAATATGCAATGCTTTATCTACAGTTCCTCTACTGTGCGAGCATACCAGAATCCTATCTGTAACATTGTATGTACCACTTGACCAACCTCTGTCTTTCTTGACCAACCCTATCATCTATTTGCTCCTCAACCTCTGGTAAATATTATTTTACTCTCAACTTCTATGAATTCAGCTTTAAAGTTTCTCAACTACATGAAAACATGTAGTGTTTTTCTTTGGATGTCTAGCATATTTTAATTACCACACTGTCTTCCAAGGTTCATCCGTATTATCACAACTGACAAGATCCTTTTCAATCACTGTATAATATTGCCTGGCATGTGCTTATCACATTTTTTATCTACATATCCATTGCTGGGTGTTTAGCTTGATTTCATATCTTCAGTATTAGGAGTAGTTCTACAACAAACATAGAGGTAGGCTCTATTTATATACTATTTTCATTGGGGGGGGGGATGCAGAATATACACCAAATAGTTGGAATTTTGTATCATAAGGTAATTCTATTTCTGCCAGCTTCTCTTTTATACCCTAAATTTTATTTATTTACTTATTTGTTAGTTTTATGTATATGGTTGGGTTTTGTCTGTATGACTATGCTCCATGTGCATGCCTGGTCCTGGTGGAAACCACAAGAGGGCGCTGGAGCCCCTGAGACTGGAGTTAAATGTGGTTGTGAATCATCATGCAGGTGATGGGAATTGAGCAGCCAATACTCCTATATGCTGAGCCACCTCTCCAGCCTCCCTCCCTTACTTAAAAAGAAACTTTTTAGAAATTCAGTATACCATGCATAAAATTATTTCCAACATATAGACAAAGCAAGGGAAGTAGCAACTTGTAAAATGGTTTGTTTTTGTTGCATGTGTATTAGTGTTCTGCTTGTGTGTATGTCTATGTAAAAGTGTCTGATCACATGGATCTGGATTGAGACAGTTGTGAGCTGCCATGTGGGCACTAGGAATTGAACTTGGGTCCTCTGAAAGAACTGCCACTGTTCTGTACTGCTGAGCCATCTCTCCTGCCCTACAAGTAGTATCTTGATTGAAATATCATTACTTCAGATATTCAGATTTTTTAATGCAGTCTCAACCCATATCCTGTTTCTTACCTTTCAAAATAGGGTAAAATGGGCCCATGAGATGGCTTAGGTAAAGGCACGCAATGCAAAGTCTGCTGACTTGAGTTCCACTGTTGGAACACACATAGTAGTAAAGGAAAAACAACTCTTACAAGCTGTCATTTGACTTCTACAAATGTGTCAAGGCATCCTCACACCAACACACATACATATATACATACACACACATAAAAATAAATGTAGTGAGCCGGGCGGTGGTGACACATACCTTTCACCCCAGCAGTTGGGAGGCAGAGGCAAGCAGATCTCTGTGAGTTCAAGGCTAGCGTGGTCTACAGAGTGAGTTCCAGGACAGCCAGGGCTATACAGAGAAACCCTGTCTCAAAAAATAACTAAATAAATAAAAACATAAATATGTATCTGGGGTTTCTACCCTACCTTAAATCATATAGTTTCCAGATAAAAGACACACAACCTTTATATTTATGATAAGCCTTTAAAATGCTAGAGATGGACAGATATTTACCCTCTAAGTTATTAGTATATACTTACCTATCAATTACCCTGAGTTGTAACTTGCTATGTTCTGCCTGGGCCACTGTTACTCCAATTGGTTATGCTTTCATGATTCACTTACCCTATGGTGTCTTCTCCTTTCTCCACCTTCTCTCTCTCTTTTGTTGGTCCTGCCTCAGACCCCAAGCCCAGGAAATGAAACCTCACCTATGTGTCTTCTGCCCAGTTACAGGTATCTTTATTGAATAGTAAGGGATAACTTGGGGGGAGGGGCAAGGTCACATAGCATCATTTGGTTTACATGAGGATCTCCTCATCCCTGAGACCACACCTCAGACCACACCTCAACATAAATACATACATACATACATACATACATACATACATACATACAGGACTAGAGAGATGGCTTAGTCATTAAGAGCACATATTGCTCTTGAAGAGGACCCAGGTTCAGTTCCCAGAACCCACATGGTAGTTTCCAACCATCTGTAAACTGAGTTCTAGAGAATCATATGTCTTCTTCCCACCTCCTCAGGTATCAGGCATGCAAATAGTACACATACATACCTACAGACAAAACATTCACACACACACATAAAATAAATAAATCTTAAAATTTTAGCAGAAAGATAAAAATATTCCTATAATAGCTCACCTTGTATAAGTGATATCATATTTTTAGATCTTTGAGGGACCTTCATGCATAGTGTTTTCCAAAATAATATGCAAGTTTACACTAACCCTCTGAAACTCTAAGCAAAGCCCCTAATTAAATGGTTTCTTTTGTAAGACTTGCTAGTCCATTATTTATCATGGTGGAGAACTGCCTGGCAGCAAGCAGGAATGCGTGGAGCTGAAGCAACAGCTGAGAGCTTTACATCCTGATCTGCAGACAGCAAGCAGACAAAAAGCAACATGTCATTTTACATGGGCTGCCACTAGAAGCTGTGGTGAGTCTTCCCACATCAAATAATCTAATCAATACAATCCCTCATAGAACTGTTCAAATTAGGTTTGAGTTGATTCCAGATGTAATCAAAGTTGGAAAATAATATTAGCTATCATACTATTCTACCTGAGAGGTAATATTTAATTGAGGTTTGGGCTTTAATCTGCATCTTAATTGGAGTTCTTTAGAGGTACAGGATTATAGATAGATAGATAGATAGATAGATAGATAGATAGATAGATAGATAGATATAAATTTATTAAAAGGCTTACAGACTGTGGTGCAGCTAGTACAACAATGGATGTCTACCAACGCAAAGTCCAAGAATCCAGTAGTTCCTCAGCCCATGAGGCTGGGAGTCTCAGCTGATCTTCAGTATACACCGGGATCCCAAAGAAGTAAGCACTAATACCAGTGAAAGAATGGACTTGCTAGGAAGGAGAGAACAAGCAGACAAAGAGAAAAAGCTACCTTCTTCAGTGTCCTTTATATGGGCTGCTATCAGAAGCTGGGGCTCAGATTGGAGGTATATCTTCCCACTCCAAAAAATATAAATTAAAAGTGGGACTTCCCCACCACAGATAACTTAATTAGGAAAAAAAATTCCTCACCAGTGTACTAGCAACTAGGGTTTTATTAAATTCCACATGTAGTTCAGCTGATAACCAAGAATAGCCATCACAGACTCCTAATTGCTAAAATAATCCTGTGCAAAAAGAACAAAGCTAGTAGCATCACACTAAGTTCAAAACAATTTTCTGCATACATATAGTAAACAAAATAGCATAGAATTTGCATTAAAATAGAAAGGTAGACTAGTGGATCAGACTGAAGAGTTAAAAAACAAGCCTATGTATTTACAGTAATGAATTTCTTAACAAAAAATATCAAGGTCACAGGAAAAGGAAAAAATGTTTAATAAAAGAAAAGCATGAACCATACAAAAAAGAATGAAAAAATTTGAGATTGACTATTTAAATGTAAAGGCTGAAACTATGAAATTGTTGGAAGAGAACAGGCCAAGGATGATATTACATGACTTTATTCTGGTCAAGGACTGCTTTAGACAAGATCTTAAAAATCACCAAAAAGAAAAGCAAAAATAAATCAAATGGGATTGTGCTGTCGAAAAAGCTACTATATAACAAAGAACTATCAACACAGTGAAAAGACAATGCATTGAGGATGTCAGAAAATATTTTTAAATTATACATCTAACAAAGGGTTAATATTCAGAATTTATAAGGAATTCAAAGTACTAATAGCCCAAGTGATTTGACTGAATTTGTTGATTAGCTTGGGGAATACTTGAAATCTTAGTAACAAGCTATTTTGATCCATGGTCATGCAGTATTTCTAAAATTTATTCATGAAACTGGAAACGTGTCTCAGCAATAGAGTGTTTGCCTAAAATTTATTCACAGCCTCTTTTGTTTCCCTCAGGGAAATTATATGGTCTTCTTCATATAGATTTGACACATTTCTTATTTAGCAATAATCCCAGATATTTTAAGTTTATAAGATTGTGAAATATGACAATTTTTGTATCCTGTCTTCTCCTTTTGTTCTTTAGGAAAATAATTTTACTTTTTTTTAAAGAAAAAATGATTCTGGCTTATTCTAAAAAGGCAATACAATGTAATGTAATGCCACGATAAAAGATATAATATCTCTTGGAATCTAACAATATGAAATAACTACATTCTCAAGCAGGAGTCAAGCTCCCCAGGAACACAATATGTGCTTGCATTATTTTTTGTTTTAGTTTGGTTTTTAAGACAGGGTCTCACTATGTAGTCCTAGCTAGCCCGAAACTCAATATTGTATACCAGGCTGGCTTCAAAATCACAGAGACCCACCCACCTGACTCTACCTCTTAAATTCTGGGATTGAAGGATTTAAAGCAAAACATTTCAATCTTCCTTTTTAAATAATGGTGATATATAATCAGCTCTCCATGTGCATTGATTTCATATCTGTGTATTCAATCACCCTCAGATAGAAAACATCTATTAAAAAATTGTATCTAGGGGCTGAAGAGATGGTTCAGTGCTTAAGAGCATGTAGTCCTTTTCTAGAGGACCTGAGTTTAGTTCCCCAAATCTACATTGGACAGCTCACAACCCTTGTAACTCCAACTTATATAGGGAGGTCTGGCACCTTTGGCCTTTGAGAAATCACACATACACACACACACACACACACACACACACACACACACACACACACGTAATTAAAAATAATAAAAGTAAATGTTTTAAATGTATCCACACAAAACAGTACAGATTTTTCTTGCCATTATCATCTAACAACTATGTCCATGAAGTTTACTTTATATTTTGTATTATAAATAATGAGATAAAATTTAAAGTAGATGAGATTAAGAATAGAAACATTACAAAAATAAGTAATTGTAATAATGGAATGCAACTGATTGCATAAAATAAGAATCCAGGCATGAAGTCTGATGAGGTGGTTTAGTGAGGAAAGGCAGTTGCCATGACAACCTGGTGACCTGAGTTCCATTTTCAGACCCTTCATAAAAGTGGAAGAAGATAACTGACTGCACAAAATTGTCCTGTGATTGCAACATGCTTGTAATGACATCCTCTGCCCATCCTCCTAACACACAAAAAGACTCTTCAATCTGAACATTCTGTGCCATATAGTGTGTGTAAACTGTACCTCACTATATTCTAAGTTATCCTCTGACTTCCTATATACACACTGTGGCATAAACACAAACAAAATAATTTTAAAAGAAATTCTATGCATGACTTCGTGGTGACAAAAATGCAACAAATAAATCTAACTGAATGATGTGAGCAGGTTATATGAAAATAACATATCTTATATGAGGTATATGGCCCCACAGATGTGAGCATCTATAGGAGGGTCCTGGCTATGGACTGACTGTATATGCATGTGCCTGTGTTTATGGATGTGTATATAGTAGATATATAATTGTTTCTTTTCATTTCTTTCACGTTTTCATGTCCAATCAATGCGATTATTTTCAGCCTTTACCTGACCATAACTCAATTTCTAGTCACATATTTAAATTGTATGTTGCTTATGAATTATTATTTCTGAAGCTTTTTTCTGTGTTTAAGTAGTGCTGGGTCATTTGTTGCTTCTGTAAAGGTGTTTTTCAGTCTGGTTCTTACTAGTCACTTAATTCTGTGATTTTCACATCTTGTCTCTTAGCTCTTGTTTTTAAGTCCACATTCATTTCAAATTGCTCTATAGCTCAGCACATGCTGGACAGTCCATCTGCTCTTTGGGGTATTTTCTTCTTCCTTGGATTCTTTGTCTTTTACTCTTTTACCTGTTAAATTAAATCCAGAGCTTCTGAGAAGCAGAGCAAAGTTCAGACCCTCCACTCTGGATCCTTTCTGTTTCTGAGTTGAGCCTTTTTAAGAATGCCAGCAGGATGTTCTTTGTTTCCTAGCTGCTGACCTCCACTCCACTCCTGGGGTGTTTTGTTCCGTCTTAGGGCTTTATTGATGTTGTTGAGTTTCCCCCTCCCCCACCCCAGCCCAGCTTTTTTGTTTTAAATAAAAGGAGAGGTTCTCAGAGGTGGCCTCTTTCCTCTATTCTAACACAAAAGCTTCTTTTAGTGTATTTTCTAGTTGTTTATCACTGGTATATGCTAAGCTTTCTAAATTGTGATGTTGTAGCAAGCCACATAAATATTTTTCATTAGTTCTAAAAGTTTTTCAAGCATGTTGGTACATTCGTTTAATCCCACCTCTTAAGGGCAGAGGCAGAAGGATTAGGTGTTCAAGGTCTTTTCCCTACTAAATAGTGAGTTTGAAACCAGCCTGGGGTACATACAGTAGATACTGTCTAAAACACAAAAATTAAAAGTTTGTCTCCTGACTCTGAATTTTTAAGAGACATTAATTATATCGTTTCTCAATGACACTGCAGTACTTTGGCTTTTTGATATTTTATTTTTATTTTATTCATATTCTTGGAGTCACAGATAGCTTTTTACATACTTCATACTGTTCTTTTATTCCTTTAGCTTACTGAATGAACCAAAACCTCTAGAAAAATGTCAAATAGTAAAGGTGATTATAGACATCCTTATAATCAATCTAAATCTGATTATGACACCCTCAAGAATGACACCCCGGACTCAAATAGCATGTAAACACAGAGTATCATATTCTGCAGAAATCCAGCATGCTGGGGTCTCTCCATTACCAAGATAGAGAAACAAACAAATGTACTCACAGGCCTGATTTAAAGCACATTAGGGAATTCTAGGGTAAGTGACCTCTATGTTAATCTGTTGGGTCCATCTCTAGAGACTTTCCATTGCCTGGGTGTGGGGGCTGGAAACTTGCTGGGGAGGTCTGGAGACTGTTGCTGAGGAAGTAGCTGAGGAAGTCTGGAAACTGCAGCTGCCCCATTGTCCTTGCCTCAGGCCAAGTGGTGGGGCAGCTTCTGAGGCCTGGGCTTGCCTGGAACTGCCCAGTTCTTGGAAACAAGAGATTTAGGCCTAGTAAATCCTTAACTGCCCATTTGTAGCCTGTCATGGAGTCACCCTAACCATTTCATTCCTTCCTTTTAGTAATGGGCCATCTCAAATCCTTGAAATGTTTCTGAGGCCTCTATACTAGCAGCTCCAGCCAGCCCTATGTCAAGGAGAGAACTTAGTAGCACTGGGGAAATGGCTACCCTTTTTTACTTGATTGTTTGGAGGTGCTAGCTGGTTGAAGTCATCCTCTCCAGAGTAATAAGTCACGCTGGGTGCAAGCTGTACTAGAACATAAAATCCTCAGAAGTATTTACAACCAGCCCATAAATGCATGGAGTAACCCTGAGGTGCAAGCCCACTAAGCATTCTCTGTAGGCAGCATGTATTCTGCAACAGGAGGAGGTACAGTGTGGTTGCAGAGGCAGGAAAGGGCTGAGGGTTCCTTATTTCCAATGCAGAGTCCCTGTTGGGTAACCAACAGTTCTGTGTTAAGTGTAGTGAAAGAGGAGTGGCTGTCCAATCAGACTTCTTGCCAGTCACTGTGAACTTGATGACAAGGTTGTTGCATCGGCCCCTGGGGGTACCAGGTAGTAGCTGGTGCAGCAAAGCATAAGCAGCAAGCAAAAAGAATCAGAAGCACTGGAGTAGCAGTTTCAGCAGGTCAACAACGTGTGGAGTGATCTTCCATCCTTCTTGTGGCAGTTGCCTGGAAGTCTCTTACTTATGTAGGTCATATTCAGCTAAGATATCAGACTGGAGGTTAGGCAGCATGGGAGGGGGCCTCCCGTACAGGATCTCAAAAAAGGTGGGGGAACATAAAGTATAGGGGGGTGTTCCTAGTCCTATATAAGGCATAAGGTAGGAGAGACACCCAGTCACTGCCAGTTTCATGGGTTAATTTGGTCAAGGCCTATCGGGAATTAGTTCTAATGTTTTGAATTTATCCAGCCCCCAAAATCTGGAATCTGCATGTCCAAATGCTAAAGGTCCTTGTCCCCAATTGTTTTTGATTAATCAATAAAGAACCAATGGCCTATGGCTGGACAGGTAGACTGAGGCAGGACCTTTAGATTTGTGAGGGCTAGGGACTGGGAGAGAGAAAGGAGGGAGATTGCCATGTCTCAGAGGGAGATGGATCAGATTTAGAGCTGCAGAAGAAAATCCATCCAAAATGTAGGTGGAAAAGGAAAGCAGCCCTATGGGAGGGGCTGCCTAGAAGGTAACAGGACGGCAGATATAAAACAAATTTAAAAGGTATTGAGCCAGGAGAACTGGAGGGAAATGTATTGAAAGCATATTTAAAATTAACTGGTGTGAGCCGGGCGTGGTGGCGCATGCCTGTAATCCCAGCACTTGGGAGGCAGAGGCAGGCGGATTTCTGAGTTCGAGGCCAGCCTGGTCTACAG
>BDUI01004208.1:39762-50182 GCA_002335545.1 Apodemus speciosus
GAGTGACAGCTATATAATCCTCAGATAGCCCATCTGAGAATTGGGAGCAATAATAGTGCTGGGGAAAACAAACAAACAAACCACCTTTCCCCACAGAGAGACACTGCGCTGAATGGTTCCGCACTGACCCCAACTAGCTGAAGCAGAAGCAGGTAAACTCAGGACTAGAGACCTTCTCAAGACCTAACAAAAGATTCTTGATCCACCAGTAGGCAGTGAGAATTGACCAGTGGGTTCATTTTTGGCCAGTCCTTAATGTAAGCTGCAGTTCTTCATTCTTTCTGAGCACATGACACCCTGCTCCTCTGTTGAGTTTTTGTAGCAGAGAACCACTCTACGGCATTGCTTCTCCCTTGGTTGTTAAGTACATGAACTCCATGTATGGTCTTCTGTCTTTCCCATTGACAGTTTATCCTTTTTAAAAACATCATTTGCTGATTGGGAGGATAATGACTTCCTTGAGATGTCCTCAATTCCCAGATCAGTTAGATTATTGACAAAAAGAAAAAGAAAAAGTAGATTAAGTTTGCTAATAAGATTACAGAGACCACAGTGAATGGTCCAAGTGGGCCCAGTGCAGTCACGGTCAKCTTTAAAAGATAAAGAAGCAAAGAGGGAAGATGGATTTGAAGGTAGAAAATGAGCAAGTAAGTTGTAGGTAGCTTCTAGAAGCTGGAGAAGGTGAGGAAATGTGCCTTCCCCTTTACCTTCTAGAGAAGAAGACAGACTCCTCACTCCTTGATGAAAACTACATCAGACTCCTGCCCCTAGATTGTCAATATAATAAATCCATGTAGCTGTAATCCACTATGACTGTGGCAATTTGTCATAGCAGTGGTAGGAGAGAAATAAAAGCACATCTCTTATTGGGGGCTCTATAAGGATATATAGAGTTCTTACAGGTAAATTCTTACAGGTAAGCTCTTATAGATAAGTTTATACAGGTAAAAACATGTGGCGACATGTCTTTAATCCCACTATCCAGAAAGTAGAAGCACGCAGAACTCTGTGAATTTGATACTGGCCTGGTCTACAGAGTRAGTTACAGACCAGATAGGTCTGGCTCTATAGTGAGACTCTGTTTTTAAAATGGGGGAGGGATTACAATAGTAATTGTTTTATCAGCTCTTCATTATAGAGCTATCTATCTCCTTCCTGCTTGTGACTATTCCCAAAGCTTAACTATGRCCAGCCGAGTTGGAGAAACAAGAGCTGACCTTTATGAGTGTTTCCCATAACTAAGCACTAGGCAGGGCACCATGACCAACACCTGGGGTGTGTTCTTTCAGATGGCATGTGTCTGGAATGATTTCATCTGGAAAACCAGAGCAAACTTGAGTGTAAAGTGTTCATCAAATGCCAATTACAAGTCACCAGCCATTTGGGGGCATCCATTCCCAGTGCCCAGCTCTTCTCAAACATAAGCTTTATCATAGTAGCTATCTGCCAAGGATGCTGAAGAGCCCAACCTCTGTTCTTTCTAGGCTCCCAAGCTTTTGGCCCACTCCTCATCCTGGAAATCAAACACTCTATGTTGTCCTTGTTCATCTGGCTCTTTAGTTCATTGTGACCTCCCTAGAAATGAGGACAACAGCTGTTTACCCCTCTGTCCTAGTGATTCTGACATGTGGATCTCAGTAAGACTTTGTTACATGAAGGAGGGGTGAGATTGCAAATCAGTTTTATTTGTTTCTCTAAAATGATGATCTCTCCAAAACAAGGCTAAGCAGGTTGGGCCTCTTCCATTGCTCACCCTCGCCCCAGCCCTATCCACTGCAGTCAGATCTGATTTTTCTAGCAACTGCTACTGGAGCTTAAAGCAAATCTCATTAAACTTCTTAATGATGAATAAATCAATTATCCCACTTTGGCTTGTCCAGTGGTAAAGATAAAGCTAGACTATGCTGTGGTAACAAATTAATCCTGAAGTCAGTGGCTTAGCAGAGCAGATGTCCATTTCTCAGTTCCAATTCATGACCATAGTAGCCCAGCAAAAGGGCTCTGTTCCATATAGTCACCTAGAGATCCAAAATGATAGAAGTTTCAGCATCTTGCAGCTGCATAGCCTGGAGCAAGTGACCTTTTGTGTGACCACAGAAGGGAAAAATGAGAGCACAATACGTCTTACCCATTCTGCTCTGCTCTATATTTTAGCCTAGAAGTGGTACAGGTTATCTCTACATATAGTCCATTAGCTAAAGATGATTACATATTTCATATAATTGCAAAGAAAGCTGAGAAGCAAGTAATCTTATGGGCCTATCAGGCAGAAAAAGTGATCAATATCATCTACTGAAGGAATGCCTCCTTAAAGGAACATCCTGTCTAGAACAGTATGTCCAAGAATACAATAGAGAAACATTACTATGGCTTTTGTTTACAAATTAAGATTCTTGAGCTAGAGACATAGCTCCATTAGTAGGTTGTTTGCCTAACATGTACAAGGCCATGTGATTAACTGCTAGCATTTCATAACCAGGCATGGAGCTGTCTAAAACTGTGCAGAAACTGAGTGTGCAGCACTTGTGAACCATCACCCAAGCAAGCTATGGTTTTTGATGGGATACCTACCTCTGAGTTATTTGTGCCCCTGTCCCTTGACCTATACTCCTACAAGTAACTACCAATAAACTCACTGATTGACCAAGTAAAATGTAGAATCATTTCATTGTTCTGTGATCAATGGCTTATCTGGGGTCAACAGTCATCTGTCCAAATCTCTCCAGGAAAAATCACATAGCAACAAGCTTCTAGGAACCAGAATATAATGCATAAGAGCATAAAGATCTTAAAAAATGTTGTCTCTAAGGTTGTTGGCAATGGATTCTTAAGATAATGCACCAGAGCAGGGGCACATTATCTCATGCAGCATATAAAGAAACATTTACCTGTGCAGCATCTGGTCTGCAATGGAACAGGTCTGATGAGAACCTAGCAGCCAAAGTAAGCAAGATTCCAAGGATCACACAGAAGACAAAAGGGACTGTGAACTATTCTTGAGAGGTGAGATGAAGAAAGAGGAGTCAGGCTGAGGAACACCCAGAGAGAGGAGAGAAGTGGGGGGAAGTACTTGGGAAGAGAATGGAGATACTGAGAAAAAGGACATTTAATTTATTGGGTRTTTTGCTACATGGATATAACTGTACTAATCTTCATGAAACAAGCTGGGATCACCAATGCTTGGCAGGGTAGCTTTTCTTTGTAAATTTTATATTAAGAATAGAAGGACACATCAGGTGATCCTTGGCGAGCCATGTGGAAGAGTGTAGGATAGAATTAAGCAAATCGGAAGGGTCAAGAACACCACAAGAAGACCTATGAAATCAACTAACCTGGGCCCACTGGGCCTCACAGAGACTGAACCACCAACTAAAGAGCATGCAGGGCCTGAACCTAGGCCCCCTACACATTTGTACTAGATGTGCAGCTTGGTCTTCATGTGGGTTCCCTAACAAGTGGAGCAGGAGCTATCTTGGACTCCCCACTGGATTACCTTCCCCTACCTGGACACGGCTGGGCCTCAGCAGGAGACCTGCTGCTGTGACTTGATGTCCATGGGTGGGGTAGTACCCAAGTGGGGCTTCCTGTTCTCTGAGCAAAAGGGGAGAGTGTAATGAAGGAGGGACTTGTGAGATTGGGAGGAGAGGGTTACAATCAGAATGTAAAGTAAATAAAAAAAAMCATGAACAAAGATGACAAACAAACAAATAAATAAAGCAGAAAGCCAATTCATGTAAGCCATTCTCCCAGCTTTGTGCAGGATACTCAGCGAACTGTAGGCATTGGACTTAAAAATAATGCCCAAAGAACTGCTGCCTTCTATGTAGAGGTAGCAGAGAGCAGCACCTGGCAGGACTGTGACACGGGCCATCAGCGGTACAGGATGGGACATGTGAGAATTGCTGATGAATGCAGGTCAAGTGGTACCTAGGAGCTCCCCTAATGTCAGAGTGGGAGCTTAGAGGGCATGCAGAGGCAGAAAGATCACCTGGAGTATAACATGTAAACAAGTGGGCATAGGAATAAAGTAGTAGTAACAGTGATCGTGAATAATAAAAGCATGTAGACCTACTATGTGTGCACCAGCACTTGACATATATTAATTTATCCTCCAAATAATCCATGATATGGTTACATTTTTACTTCTCTTTTATGGAAACCTGAGCCCAGAGAGAGTGAATTACTCAAGGTTATGCAGCCTGCACTGGCAGAGGCATGATTTGAATTTAGGCAGCATGCCTTCAAGGTCTATGTTCTAAACCACTGCCCTTTAATATATGTAAAAGTGTTTTACTAAATAAATTGTAAAGTGCTGAACGATGCAATGTATCACTAGGCTCCTGGCTGTCTAGACAAGGTATTAAAGCAGAAGAAAGTAAGGAAAAACAAGTAAGAACTGAAAATGCAATTTAAAGAAATTGCTACTTAACCCATGACCTCCCCCTAGGTGGGAAGAAACATACATCATGCCCAGCATCCCAGCCATGCTTCCCAGCAACAAATGCTGACCTAGGTGCTTCTCTATTGCAGACCACAAACATCAGTCAGTCCTTAGAAGTATCTAAAAACCAGACCAAGCTCATTGCTAAAGTCAGAACATTACAGAGCTGGACAGAGAAGATAAGAATGGCGTTGTATGGAATCATACTTGACTGGGCTCATTCAGTACTAATGGATGATACAGTCTCAGTTTAAGGGAACAAAGAGCCAAGAGCTACACAGACATGAGTGGAAGATGCACTCAGAACAAAATGTTGACACACCGAGAAACCGAGATTCCTGACATAATTAGACACATAAACATCAGTCCCAAATAGTCTAACCAAATCCGTAGTTTTACCCACCAGAAATGCCCTAGTACCAGATGCAACTGAAAACTCCTCCTCCAAGTGACTAGGGTTCAAAGGTCAAAGCAAAGGGTTAAATTGCACTAYGCCCAGAACAGGGTCCAAAAGAGCTGCTCACTGTGGTCCTATGTCTTTGCCAGGCATGGGAGATAGCTATGCAGCATGTGAAGCAAGCATTCCTGATTTCTGTGTCTACATTTACTCTTTGTTGACATATTTATGTCAAATCTTGATCATCACACTTTCCTACAATTTCGGATGTTTTCTTCCAAACACATTAAATTAAACACATGTTATTGCTAAGAAACTGAGTTCTAGATTTACTCTATTTTGTATGCATTTCCTAAAATATCTTGATGACATCTCATCATGAACTGCAAAACTGGCCCTCATGGTTTTCCTGTGCAGACCACAAGACGAAACAAATTGGACTTTCCTGTGGGCCACCATTGGAGATGGTGTCCCCTCTCCACTCATATCACAAATAGGCTTCCTTGTATTCAATAGACATTGGGACACCCAGAGAATCCAAAAGGGGAATTTTTTCAAATTAAAGTGATTTTAGTTAAGGAGATCCCAAATTACCCTACTTGGACTAGAAAATACATTAGCACCCTATCCATATCAATCTCTCTACATGTGAGGCTGAGGACAGAGACACCCGATTCATCTAAAGTGGCTCTACTAAAGGATGGAACTTGATCCTAGTCACATAGATTGTCCTCATGGTTAGGCTTGAAGGTGGTTCTTGTGACATATTAAGATGAAGCACCATGCACCAATCCTTAAGAAAATACAGGGCAAAGTGCCAGACACATAGTCAGTGAATAAGAGTTTAAGAGTTTGTTGTGTAAGAGGATCAGAGGCTGGATCCCAGAACTAATATAAAAAGTTTAACATGGTCATATGCATCGTTGTAACCCAAAAATTACAAAGGGGCAGAGACGGATCACAGGAGTCTGCTGGTCACCAGTCTAGGTCCAGGTTCAGTAACAGACCCTGTCTCAAGGGAATGAGGCAGAAGGTGATAGAACAGGACATCTCTGGCCTCCACACATTCACACACACACGCGTGTATGTGCACACAAACACACACAGAGAGATATACACATAAAACAGACACACAGAGACACATACACATATACCTGTGTATATACTATACTCATACATATGTATATAGATACACAATGAAAGAGGGAGGCAAGGAGGGAGGGAGGCAAGGAGGGAGGGAGGGAAGGAGGGAAGGAAAAAGGAAGGAAGGAAGGAAGGAAGGAAGGAAGGAAGGAAGGAAGGAAGGAAGGAGAGTGCAAAACAAAGTAAAACCATGAGACACAGAACACAGAAAGATCAAAAGCAAACCTTGGAAAAGATAAAGATGGGGAAGAACTCAAGCACTAATATGCTATCCATGGGTGTATACATTAATGCAACCATTATTATAAAGTTTGAAATTTTTCAATAACAAAATAGACCTTCTTTTGCCATAAGAACCTGACCTCTAAAAGACTCTGCCGCTTCCCAAAATAGAAACAGCCAGCCAGGGAATAATCACACAGAACTTGAGGCTAAGAGAGGCAGCTAAAACTTCAAACCATGAAGAGCAAGGTGTACATCTTTTCTCTTAGCCTATCTCCCTACATGGAAGGCCTCATTACTGAGATRCCTATCTGTCCTCACCCACTCCTCTCCCAGCCCCTGGATGGCCACTGACACGTGGTAGCCATATCTAGGTATAGAGGATTTACACAAGAACAGGGGTCTTGGAAAGAGGGCTGGGGGTGTAGATATACAGGGATCTCATGTGACACTCCATACTGTTATCTAGGTCTGATGTACTCTGTCTCTGGGTGGWACAGGGATAAAAGAGAACTTCCGTGTGGACTCATACCACACTTGGACTGGGCTATGGGGTCAGTTTCACACATGTGTCTTCTTTAATGCTCAGTGCTGCATAGTGTCCTTGTTCCTGCTCACAGACAGGACTGAAGAGGCAAGAAGACAGGGGAGAATGCTTGCCATAGCTGGTGCAGAAAACTTAGAGATTCCAAYACTCTGTCATTTATAAGTAGAAATCCTTGTACTATGAGTAAGGAGTTAGGTCTCATTTGTTTCTCCTATATGGACATATGAAATCTGTTCCATTTACCTATGATGAGGACTTGGTAAGGAAAAAGAGAAAACTTCCAAGGAACGATCCCTTCAGGTTTGCAAAGTTGTCACAAATGGGTAATCACATGCTCTGCGACCCAAAGCTACCTCAAATAGAGGATTCAAGCTGGGGAAGCCATTTTTTATCTTTGTTGACTTGTTTAAAACCTCTTCCTGAGTGRCAGAGAGAATCTAAGAGCCATAGGCTGGAGATCACTGGAATGGAATACTGCCTCCTGGGCCTGACAGGACCACTGCATACATAAACTCACAGCAGCCATGCTGGCCCACATGAGTCCAACACAAGACCAATCCATTATAGCACGAGGGCAAAAGGGAATCAAGAGTCTATGGACAATACAAATTGGGCACAGTGGTTATGTTTTTAAGGGTGAGATGAAGTTGAGGAGAAAGGATGAGGGAAGAGTTAAGGGAAAGCATTGGGGTGAATATAATAAAAGAGATTGAATCCTCAGAGATTTAGTAAAAAAAATCTTTTAAAACATGTAATAAATGAATAAACACCTTCTTCATGGTCTTCAAGGTACTCCTAGACATATCTAGAGATGTAGGGTTTTTCTACTGCCTGTTCCACACCCAGGGGACTTTGTGGGTCTTGTCACTTTCATTGGCTCTACTGGCTCTGGCTCCAGACCTTTTAACTGGACTTTCTGCTTTCCCACCTCCTTCCTCCTGAGTTCTTACTCAGCAGTAAATCCATTCCAGGCCTGGACCTCTCATCCTTCATTTGAATGATCTTCAGGATTCCTGTGTGTGGTGACATCTAAGCCCAATCCTGATCCTCTGTGGTAAGTCCTGTTGTGGGTCAGTGGAGCAGAAAGGGTGCCAGATGTAGAATCAGACATGCCCAGGAAGAATGCTAAGCACTGCCACTCACCATCATGGATGAGTTAGTTACCTTCACTGAGCCTCAGCTTCCCCATCCATACAATAGGATTAATCATAGTTACCCCACTACTGTGAAAATGATATAGGATGAAGGGCATGCCTACTGTATAACAAGCTCAATAAACCTCAGCTATGAATGTTATCAAAGGCATAAAACATTATGCCCAAAATCAACTTTGGGAGGAAAAGGTTTATTTAGCTTCCAAGTTGGAACTCTTCATCAGTGAAAGCCAAGGCTGGAGCCTGGAGAAAGAGTTGAAGCAGAAGCCATGGAATAATGCTACTTCCTGACTTGTGCTTCATGGATCAATCAGCCTGCTTTCATATATCACCCAAACCACCTGCCCAGGGATGGGCTGAGACCTTCCCATATCAATGATTTATCAAGAAAATACCCCCACAGAATTGCCTATGTGCCAATGTGATGGAGACGTTTTCTCAAGGTAAGCTCCCTCTTCCAAGATGGCCCTGACTTGTATCAAATTGGCAAAAAGAAATTAACCAGAATGTTGTCAAAACACAGAGAGGTACAGGTGGCGTAGGTTCCTGGACCTAGTCCAGAAATCATCTACGGATGATTTCTATATGTATCGAAAACTACAGGACCAAAATGAAACTCTAACACCCCGAAACAAGCTTCAAACAATGTAGACAGGAGCTGGTGCCTACATCTGTCTTCATCACTATGCTGAGACAATATTATGTTCAACCCCACTGCTCAGAAGGCTCATGCRGATTGAGTTCCAGTTACTCACAGCTCTCTTTTCCTCCATTCCTTGTCATACCTGCCACCCCTGGCCAGGCAGCCAATGCTTTGACAAAGAACCACCATGAAACTACGGGCTCCAGTCCAGCTTAAGGGATGCATAAAAGCAACCCGTTCTATGATCTCCCACTAGGAAAAGGATATAGTCAAACTCAAGCACCATCAATTTTTACTGAGTGTATATTTTGTATCAGGCACTCTTCCAGGTACAATAATACCCACTTCCTATTGGCAGAACTCACCAAGCAGGGGAAAGTAGAAAACATAACTACAAGCTCAAGGCTGCCCTAAGAATCTACTTAGAGTCTRTGGGAGGGGAGCTGTGTCAGAGACAGGACTGATAAGCTAGGCTGAGGGGTAGACAGACTCTAGCTGAGCAGTGGGGGAGGGGAGGTCTGTGCCTTATCATCTGTTGGAGCTACTACCTGAAATGTTAGACGTTTATACTATGGCTAAAACTGACCCAAACTTCTGACTCTTGAGAGATGGGATTGAGCTCTATTTTAGAAACAGCCTAGAATTTAGATCATCATAGGACTAAAATCCCACCCTTAATTAGCCTCTCATTACTAAGATTGCTTCATTTCTGTGGAGCTCAGTTATTTGCATTCAACATTTTATACTTCTGATTGTCATGCAGATTAAATGAAACCAGTGGCATGTCAACACACAGTAACTGAGCCCCAGAGTTAATGGAAATCTACACTGAGGGATCACTGGTGATGAAAATACATACATTGTCTTCACTGGCTTCTCCTGTCCCCAGTAGCATACAGGCCTCTTGTGAGATGCATTAGAGCTGGGTTTTTAATGTGGTGACTAGAAAACAAGAGTCCACCTAATCTCTAAACCGTACTTTAAAATATAGGATTACCACCATTTCATTGCCATCATCCCTGAGCCATCTCCAGAGTCCCCAGCCACTCAGGGCCCTAAAGTTCCAAGTAGGTTAGAATTCAAGGAACTCCTGATGCACTAAGTAGTCACGTGACAATAGAYCTTGAGTAGACTGAATGCTCACTGTCAGAGTGTCAGAAAACTCTAAAGATATGCATTGGTCCTCAACACTGTCATACTGTCTCTTTTGGCATAATAAATATGAACCAAAACAAAGTAGTATTCTCAAATAATCTACACCTTTAAGAATGTTTCAGTATAACAGATTACCCAGAATTAAGCCATCTAAATTATCTAAAGCAATCCTGTCTGTTAATATATACCTCAGACACATAATTTGGGGTGGTGTTGGGGGTTGTTTGGAAGACTACCTTGCTGAATACCTACATAGAGATTGAGAATATCTCTCTCCTTAGTAAAGTTCTATGTCCTGGAAAGAATCCCACACAAGGACCCTTATTATAGTGAGGGTCACAACCTTCGGCCAAAGACTAAGTCTTCCAATATTAGGATAACAAAAGCAAAGATGAGCCCCTCCCACGGAATGTCATGGATCTGAATAGTAGGTTTCACTCTTAGTGGTCATTAGTCATTGCTATTAGCAGATATGCTGACGATATATCGACTCTCTCTCTGTGGTGTATACACACACGAAGAATGCATAACCTTAGTGCAGTAGACAGCTTTTGACATGGTCCCTGACTATCTGTTATTTATTCTTTTGTACTGTTTTTATATAAGCTCCTCTCCCCTTGATTGTGGGCTAGATCTGATATCTTGCTTCTAATGAATAGAATACAACAAACAGGTTGAATGACACTTCTGAAATTAAGTTACAAAAACCATGAGACTC
>BDUI01004209.1:60982-75892 GCA_002335545.1 Apodemus speciosus
GGAAGTCAACACCGGACTCTGTCAGCAAGGAGGACATCACTAGAGATAGCTTTCCACCCTTGACCAGAGTCAGGAGCCGAGCAGACCTTTTATTCTTTTCAAGTTATCCAGTCTCATGGCATCCATTTTAATATCGTAACAGAAGACTAGCCTTGTCTGCCCCCTTTAATGAAGGGATATACTTGGGAGTCTAGAAGAGTCGAAATGCCCCCTGGACTTTCATTCCCAGATCCAGGATAGATGTCCCAGGAATGCAGCCTGTTGCGAGCCTCGGGGATACTGATGCCCAGTGCTGCCTGTGCTTGGCCTTCTCTGTCAGCTCTCGCATCTCTCTGCTCTTCAATCTGGGCCAGGAGGCTGCTTCTTGYAGGCCATCCCTGTACTCTGTTGTTACAGTGTGACACATGGGGGACACACAGGTGCTGGATYCTGACCTTCTCCTCCCCYACCCGCCCAGGCTATCCCTCCTCACAGCTCCAGACTTCTGCTCTTACACCTCTCAGGGGAGGGGCACACACTAAACTTCCCTGCWCCACTGCACCCCTSAATAATTGACAATTTGATATTTGAAAATATTCCACTTGCTAGAGCATCTACTACTTACTATTCCATGTGTCGACAGAGATTCAGTGTTGTTCCAAACTGTATTGTGCAGAATCAGGCAATACTCTGTGGACAGAGGAACACARCACATTCAGATATGGAGACTCGGCGAGTTGTTTGCTACAATATGCTTTTGGTAACAAAATGAAGTGTACACAACTTTAAGATAACAGCTTTGCATTTGCTAGAGAAATGACCTGGGGTCTGCACGCTTCTTTCAGATCATGTAGTCAAACCTTAGTGAGGGAGGGAAGGAAAGGAAGGATGGAAAAGAGAGAGCAACACATTGAAATTAAGTGACAAGACATTTCTCAGGTGTAGGTGAGTGTTCCCATGCTGATTTGTTTATTTTTCTTTAAGATTAATATTTTCTAAGTGAAAGTCGGGGGGAAAAAAGAAACAGTAAAGGTCATCTGATGCTACACAAAAATTGAGTAATGTTAATAAACTGTAAGTCTCGTGTGTGTGTGTGTGTGTGTGTGTGTGAGAGAGAGAGAGAGAGAGAGAGAGAGAGAGAGAGAGAGAGAGAGAGAGAGAAGGGAAGAGAGAATATATATGGGGAGAGACTCGTGCCTTTTTATTAGGTATTTCTTCTGTCAGGCACTCAGTTTTCACAGCTTTAGCTCTGAACAGCCCACCTGACCCACTTCCCGCTCCTGCTGTTCCGCCTCCTCACGGGCACCCCTGGCTGCAAACTGGCAGCTTTTTCTCCCTTTCCAGCCTTTCCTTCCTGTGCTTATGAACACGGGTCCTTGGAGGAGCAGGCTAGTTCCCCACGTTGGCTATGGCGACTCTGGCAGCCTGGGRTAAAGCCCTCCCCTGGAGGTGGAGATTCCTCTATTCCACAGGGGGCCTCTGATGCTCAGACAGAAATTGAACCAGAATTTATATAAATGAAACCAAGTTTCCCTGTGCTTATCTGTTATTGCAGAACATAAAAGCAGTTGGTTTGATTTTTCTCAAAGCTTAGAGTGTCTGTATGGGAAGAGCTGTCTTAAAGTATGGGCCACGCGGCCTCTATGAAATCCTTGGGAGTCCCAGGGGACACCTCAAAGCTGAGCAGAAATCTCTGCAGCAGCCGAAACGAGGTACAAAGAGAGGCTGAGGGACTGCCAGCCGGAGAACATGCACCGCGCATATTAACGTGCCACGGCCCACAGGGCAAACAGTGCCAAAGTGTGCCCCCAAATCAAAATCCCAAGTGTAGATTCTCTCAGGTATGCTGGCTGATTTGTAATGAGGCACATCGAGCTGGACAACTCCATGCACATCGCACACACTATGGTGAGTATTAAGTAGTATAGGTTTAATTATTTAAACATTATGGGTGAGTCCCAGACAACATAGGGTGAAAGCTAGGGAGAAATGTTAGTCCAACATCTCTCTGCACTAAAGACTCCTCCCTGCACTCATAGCTGGCCAGGAGCTATCCTCAAGGGCCCCCTGCTTCTGTCTCTCTCCCTCTGACCCTTTCCTATGCCTTGTTCTGCACTGCGTGACCCATTCTGTGTTTTTCAATATTTTCATGGGGCGCGGGTGTCCACTATAGATGCTTCACTTTACACAGCTTTAGGGGCCAAAGTTGTGTTTGGCTTCTGCAGTAGCTTTTCCTGGTCTTGGTCCTGTGATGTCTGCCTTCTAAGCATTGTCTTGGATGTACAGCAATGGCTAGTCCACTCTCCCAGTGGGGAATCTCATACTGGCTGAGTGGGATACTATGTAGTTTAGACACCTGTCCCAGTGTGGTTAAGGCTTGGTCCTCACTGAGCATAAGTGAGAGATGCAGAAAACTAAAGAAGTAGGTGCTAGTGAGAGATCTGTGGATCACTGGGAATGTGTCGTAGGACCTTGGCCTCCTCCTCTTTCCCCATTTTCAAAATGCCTGTCCTGAGGCAAGTGATTTGTCTTACCACATACAGATAACATTATGTGTAGACACAGACCAAAACCAAGAGGGCCAGCAGGTCTGACACTTCTGAAGCCAAGAGCCAAAGCAAACCTTTTTTTATTCTCTCTATAAATTGTTTGCAGTATTTGTTATAGTGACAGAACTCTGACACACCTTAGTGTGTGGCTATCAAGTCAAGATAGGTAGCCTAGCATCATCTTCAACTAGCTCCAAGGAGAGGACCAAAACCCTTCCGAAGGTCAAATCTTCACCCAGCAGCTGAGCTTGCCCAGATGTGCCGCCCCCAGAGGCAGGAAGCCTTATAATGGGACAGCCTCATGGGCGATTCACCTAGAATCACACTGAAGACCACACATCCATTGATGAGCTCCGGCTCCTGCCACCTGAGCCTCCATAGCATAGAGAGAGAGGCTGCTTAGTCTGAAGAGGGTATGGGCAGTTTTCGTTGGGACTGAGATTGTTTAGTCAGCAGCCACACCGATGGGATCCTACTTCTGGGCSAGCAGAGAGTAGATCATCTCCCTCCAGAGTCCAGTATAACATGGAAGATTAATCTGACCCATCATGGCCGGAACTAAACTCCCTGTTTGCTTTCAGAATCTCAGGCTCTTCCTGAGAAGATCCCTAATGCCATCCCCAAGGACCCCTGAAATGCCAGTGCGAGGCTGCCTTTATTAAGCTGTACAGGAGTTCAGTGCGACTACCGTAATTACCACAATCTACTACCGTAATTACCRCAATCCTGACGACTTAACAATGCAGTTCTGTCCTCTTGCAATGCTGCAGGTTGCAGCTGGGCTACCCTTTCACCAGAGGCTTGTCCTTGTCCCTCCTAGCTTTTGGCGGATTCTGAAGTTCTGTGTCCTGTGCTCGCCTCACTTCAGCCTCTGCTGCATGGTCAGACTGCCTTCTCCTTTCCCCTGCTGTCTCCTCTCCATCCCGTAACGGTCTGTGGGCAGCTACATTTAGGGCCCTCCAAGACTGCCCAGTGTGAGCTTCTCCTCCCTAGACCCTTGACTTAATCCTGCCTTTTTCTCAAACAAGGTGACAGTCCAGATTCTGGGCATTAAGACATGGATATGCAGTATTGGGGCAGGTGCCCCCACCATTCACCCGCTCTGGATGCTGAACTATTGTTGGGAGGGTATGTATCTTCTGCTGCTTTCTAAGACCGAGCAGAATTTTTGGCCCATCGGGAGTGCCCACTTGGTGCTAGTGGGCCGGAGGGCTAGATGTGTGGATGAAATGCACACGTTCAATAGCTGTGAATCTTAAGCGGTGTCAGTGGCTGGAGGGAAGATGGCATAAATCCCTTTCCTGTCCCTGTCCCTGTCCCTGACAGAGCAGCCTTCTCTCCTGGTAACAGGTTTTGAGACAAAGCACGGCTTGGTTCTCTCTGGACTTTGTTTGAGTCTGCTGCTTGCATTACATTGCATAAGGCATAAATATTTGGGGAGCAAAATCAATTCTGGAGCAGTGGAGGAGGAATGGTGAGCGGGATGTTTGATTTCTTTGGGGGGAAACCAGAGGCTCTGTYTGTGCTGGAGTGTGATGTTTCCACTTCTGTTTCCAGAGGGTCATTACTGTACTTTAATATGAGTCAGCTACCTCATGGCCATCCTAGGTGAATTCAAAACTTCCCAAGTGGTTTTGGGGCTCTTAGGACGGCAAGAGGGGAGCCAGTGTGAACTCTGCTCTTAAYGACACTCGTGGAGGGAACTCCCAGGGCTGGGTAGCAGCTTCTCAGTTCCCCTTCCCAATCTCAGCCTGAGCAAATGAGGGTGAACCAGAAGACAAATGAGTGGGCGTGGCTTTCAGGGCCCAGGAAAGGCCCGGGAGCCTGGAGACTACAACCATGATTCTGGTAAGGCCCAGCGGCCAGAAAACAAAGTCTCGCTTGGCAGCATTACGTTCCTTCTGTGTCCTCAGCAGCAGAGTACAGTCTCCAGTGCTCATCCGGGACATTTTATCCAGCGGTCATAAGGAATCTGTGGTGACCTGTGTGTTTGCTGCTGCCCAGGCAGCAAGACAAAGGGCCTTCTGTCTGTTCTTTCTCCTCAGCTTATCTGCAAGTCTCAGAGCCTAGAGAGAGAGAGGGTTCAGACCAGACTTTTATCTGTGTCTTCGGTTTACTTTCCCTTTCACTTATCTGCCCAGGGTGGGGTTTCCACTTCCGATTCCCATTTAAGAGATTCCACTTTGCTATTTTAGCTCCATCCTGTCTTCCCTCTGCTTTGGAGACACATCCTTTATGCCAGAGACAGTGGAAAGAACATAATTAAATGTTTTTTTTTAAGCTTCAGCCTCCCCCCCCCATTTTTATAAATCTGTGATATGCATAAAATTGTATATAGTGGTTTCTGTCCTTGATGGTGTACTTTTGCTCAGAAGGGAAGACATCYCAACAAAGCAACCAGGAAACAAATGTGTGAGAGGAAATTGAAAAAGATGGTGGCCTTGCTGAAATCCATGAGCAGCAAATATGACATAAAGGCATGACATCAAGAACCATGTGTGGGYTTCCTTTGACATTAAGCTGTCAAGGAGTCCTGCATTTCTTTCTTTGTACCGAGACCATGGGTGACGAGGTATATTCAATAATGTGTTCACTTGACTTTCCTCATAAAACTTCCAGTCATCCCTGCATTTATTTCCCAGTGCCTCAGAGTATGGAAGCTTGTATAAGCCACTATGCATCTGACCTTAWGGGAATAGAGCAAATTCCTGACTTCCGTGCATTATGATTCTGCTTGCTGGAGAAGGCACTGGACCAAAAGACAGGCTTTCCGGTAGATCTGAAGGTTCCTCTGATTAGCTGGTTTGCAGTTAAGTCAGCCAGTTAGGCAGTCTCCGTAGGCCAGGGCTCAGCTGCATCCATCTCCTGCAGTTTTAAGATGGTCCAGTGATCTCACTACCTTAAAGGTTGCACATAATTTGATTGATAACTCAGAACTCAAAACGTTTCCAGAAGGGGGAAAAAAGTCATTTCACAAATCAATTTTCCCAACTGCTCATTTTTTTGTTGTTGTTATGAGTTCTCAATTTAATCACTGGAACAAGATCGCTTTAAAAAAAATCTATTCTGAGACCATAACACCTGAATGGACAGCCTACTCCATGAGAAGAAATGCCAAAATAGTCTGTGTTCCTAATTATTTGTATTTAATAGGTTTTCTCTGGCTGAAAGAACAGTATATATTCTGTATAGAAAAATTTATAATCATAAACTATCACCAGCAAAAAAGGTGAAATCCCTTTAAGATTACTCCGAGCAGATAACCATAACTAGCACTTTGGCATATACCCATCAGGGTTTGGTATTTAATATGCACGCATGTTTRCCTAAGTGTATGTATGTATATCACGTGCCTGTGGGAGCCTGTGGAGGTCATCAGAGGGAACGGATCCCCTGGGACTGCTATGTGGGTACTGAAACCCGAATCTAGGTCCACAGCAGAGGAGCGAGCACTCCTGACTGCTGAGCCTTCTCTCTTGTGTCCTCACTATCTCTCTCCATCTTCAGGAGTTTTTGTTTGTTYGTTTTGATTTTTGTTTCCGTCTTATTTTTAATTACACAAATTGCATGTAAACACACATGTAGAATTCTACACATTTCAAAACTTTATTTATTTATTGTTGCCTTATATACTCTATGCTTAAGTGTAGCACTTATCAAAGTATTACATGGATTTTGTTAAATAGGTTGTCTAATTTATTTGATTAGATTACTATTAGTTGATTCGGATTACTTTTTTCTTCCAGTGTTTAAACTTTGCCATCATAAAGAAGATCACAACAAATTTCTTATTCCCATCTGGCTGATTTAAAAAAAATGTTATCATTTTATTTTTTTATGTGCATGGGTGTTTGGCCTGCATAGGTGTCTGTGTACCAAGGGCATTCCTGGTACCTGAAGAGGCCAGAAGAGGGTGTCAGATCTCCTGGTACTAGAGTTTAAAGAAGGTTGTTGGCTAACATGGGTGGTAAGAATTGAACCCAGGTCTTCTAGAAGAGCAGCTGGTACTCTTGATGGCTGAGTCATCAATCTCTCCAGCCCCTTGAGTGTAATTTCTTGAGTCAATGTGTTTTGCTGTTATAAGTGGCACCCATGGCGCACCAGGTTCATTCTGCATGGTGGAAGATATATGTGTGTCAAACATGAGTGGCTGGGCTTGTATTTATAATTGTTTACTTTGGAGATAACTGGTCCACTCTACTGGCAGCTGTCCTGTCCACTCACAAGGGCTTTGCCTTGTCCTCAGGTGCCACATGAATGTATTAGGGATTCAATGTCTAAACCTGAATTTTAGAAGACACATTCAAGTGATATTAGGTATCATTTTCAAAATGACTGGCTCCATCCCTGGCCTTTAAAAGAGTTCGGCTTTATTTACTCCAAGGATGCTGAATAGAGACCATAGAAATGTTTGCCTGTCCAAAAGACAATATTTTTTAATGGTAGGTTTTCATGCACTTCGGTCTTGGGTGGGGTTTCCTAGTATAATCTCCTGATACCTCTCATTCTTTCCTTGCTTCCCAATCCTTAATCCCAGAGGGGCCAGAAAGTCTGTCTTTCTCTGCTTGTGAAAGACTGTCTTCAAACTCCTTACCTCTATCACAAGGAGGAACAACTGCAAGAAACAATTCAATGTACAGCTCATAGCCCTTGTCTGATTGGCTCAAAATCTCAGCTTGCCCAGGCAGAAGAAGCTTTGCCAACTTTAGTGGGTTAATTGACTGTGCTGTGTTCTCTCTCCCTTCATAAAGCAAGAATAGAAATAAAAGTCTCTAGATGACAACTCTGGATGACAAAAATAACTGATCACACATAGATCTTGCCTATTCTTCGCAATCAAGAAATGGTTGCATTCTCTACTGCCTGACTCTACCTTTTGAGTACAAAAACAAACAAACAAACAAACAAAAAAACAAGCTCTGGGGTGGCTGATTTCTGACTATTTTTTTCCTGTTCTAGTTCCTTAGTGCCCAGAATAGTGTTTGGGCATGTAGAAAGCGCTCCATTAGTATTTGTAGAATACACAAATAATTCTTTCAACCTCTTCATTACCAACACACGACTGTGGACGCCAACTGTGCCACTTGGTTGTTTTTGCTGGTGTTTTCCTCCTTGTGACAGCCATTCTTGAGTGGCTCCTAGCTTATTCCTCTGTGGGTGAAAATGCTAGCATTTCTTGGGCATAAATATTTAATGTGACTTTAGCCGCAAAAGCTCATTCCTTTAGTGCATTTGGAGTCCCTCCTGTGTCTGCGAGACCTGGCAGGCACTTGCTCTATGCAACAAGTATTTATGGATCCAAATCACACTCTCCAAATGGCCCAGGCTTCTTACTGTTCAGCATCACTGGGGAGAGCTTGGGCCTTATCATCACATACAACCCAAATCCCTAGCACTCAGGACCCCCCACCCCCAGTCTGATGGGAAGCATTTCTTGCTCAGAACCATGAAGCATATAGAAGATGATAACGTTATCAGAGGAGCAGMGCAGATGATGGGAAAGTGATGCTGCTGGGCTGCATCTCAGCTCACTTTAGTCCACCAGATGCTACATGGAGCATGTGCCTCAGCCACGAGGCTGGATATCAGAAATATATAAACCATTTGCCTCTCAAGGGAAGGATTGGATGTCTTCTCCCAGAGATGTGAAAGGGTTCAGCTAAAAGCAGCCAGAAAGATGTCAAGTTTATTCATCATTAGGAGAGAAGTGCTGCTCAACTGTGGTTGGATTCTATGTTCTCCAAAGGTGTTTGAGTGAGAGAGTAGCTCATCAGACGATTCACGAAGAGCCCTGTGATGGTAGGCTCCAAAAAAGAAGTGACCTTGGAAGACAAACTCACTCTTCTGCACAAAAATAATTATGATTGACGGTTTGCCTGTGCAAATAGAACACTTGAATCAAGCTGTACGGAAGTTCTAACAATGACCCTCTTGAAAATGTCTATCTCTTAATTTTTAGAATATTTAATAATTTAGCTTGCATCTGCAAAAAGGGTCATTGTAGCTGTGACTCAGCTAAGGAGTCACACAAGACCATCTTGCATATGGGCTGGGAGACAGAAATATGAGCATCAGATAAATGATCTGAGATACAAGAAGTAAGAATTTAGAAAGAAGATGCCATGCTCCTGGCCTTGAAGATGGAAGAGCCACGAACTGAGCAGTACAGGGGGACTCTAGAGCCTAGAAAAACCACAGGGACTGGTTACTTTTTTAGAGTCCAGACAGAATGTCGCTCTGCCAACATCTTGATTTTATGACTTTCCCTTTAGACCCACAAGAAAGTCTGAATTGTTTAACCCACCAAATTGCTTACAAATTTGTGAAAACTTCTTGCAATCTCAATAAAACAGCAAACCTATGTTTCCTTGGAATACCTGGGGCATCATACTGACTGTTTCATGTGTACAACATATAAACCATTTCGCCTATGATAGGTGTATTCAGGAAGGGTTCCTTGGAGCATGTGGTATCAGCCATCAATCATGGAAGCATATCAAAGAACAAAGATTTCTCTTAGGGGATAGAGTGCTTTTCTCTCTCATGGTCTCACCCTCCTCTCAATTCTTCCCCTCTTCTCTATGAAGTGCCAGAGCAATTCTGAAAGAGTCAGGTGTGTGTGCGTGTGTGTGTGTGTGTGTGTGTGTGTGTGTGTGTGGTATGTTTTGTTTAGAATTCCCTGACATATGTCACCGGTACTCAAAGATATTTGAAGGCCTCTCACTGGCTTGCAATGTCCTAATGATTTGATCCCATAACTCTCAGCTTGAAGTACTCATTCTCTGGCCCCTTTCCATTCTGCTCCAACCACTCGGACTGCTATGCTCCTCATGCCTAGCAGGAGTTTATGCTTTGTGCACCATTTCCTCTGTCTGGAATACTGATGTCAGGGCCATCTCAGTTTTCTTTTCTCCCTTTGGGTGTCTGCTCAGATGCTCTAGTCCCTGCTCACAGTCTAAATAAAACATCCCTCCCTGTTGCTTTTCCTCTCTATTCTTAAGTTTTTCCACAGTATTGTTTTCCCTGCCTGTTAATTTGTACTTACTGTTTTCTGTCCCCACTGGCAGGCAACATAGGTAAACCCAAGAACTTTTGTTTATTATTTATTTCGACAGTCAAATGATATTTAAATAAATGCATGTCTCTCGTCCCAGATCACTGGGGATGATTATTAGAAGGGAAGGGGAAAAACACAAGAGATTATCGAGGATGCTGCTGTAGAGATTCAGGCAGTGGGAATGCAGGCAGGGACCACATAATGTGTCCACAGGATCAATTAAGTAGGGGACCAACTTGGGATGTTTTATCGCACAGTTACATTACGATAACTGTGTTTGAAACAACCTATCGCAGATTTCAAAATCAGTAGTAAAGAATATTTTGATTATTTGCAATGGAAAGAAATGGTAAATGTCTGAAGTAATAGATCTGCCAATTACCCTGATCTGATAATCACACATTTGTGTTTATGTAATGAAACATTACATTGTATCTCGTAAAGATATATAATTCCTATGTACCAATCAGAGAGAGAGAGAGAGAGAGACAGAGAGAGAGAGAGAGAGAGAGAGAGAGAGAGAGAGAGAGAGAGAGANAGAGAGAGAGAGAGAGAGAGAGAGAGAGAGAGAGAGAGAGAGAGAGAGAAAGAGAGACAGAGACAGAGACAGAGACAGAGACAGGAAGAGAGAAAGAGAAAAGGATAGGAAAGAAGAGAGGCAAGAAGGAAAGAAGGAAGGAAGGAGAGAAGGAAGGAAGGGTTTTGTATCCATTCTCCACATTCCTCTGAAGTACCTACTGTAGAAGGTCCCACAGAGTGTTGTGATAGCTAAGAATCCTTCACTGAAGCTGGGCAGCTACCTCTGTCTGCCAGGCAAGAGTCAGCAGCACCTGTGCCCACAGGAGCCAGCGCCGCAGGAACAGCCAGCATTTGATTCTGCTCTGAGGTCCATGTGGCAATCTTGACCTCCAYGCCTGATGACAGGCTAGCCCCCCAATCACTTGTAGTTTTAGAAGATTTAGCAGAAGGATTCTTTCAGAGCTTAACAGGGAGGTAAGGGATTTGGATTTCTGTGAAATACCCTCCCTGGTCTATCCATGAATGGCAAAGAGGTGATCTCTTCCAAGGAAGAAGGCCAACAAGCTCCCCAGGACAGGGCTGGGTCACCAGGTGGGGGAGAGCTTGGGAAGGTAAAGTAGGATTGGGAGTGATTCCCCAATCAATAAAGAGGACTTTCCCAAGTGAAGAACCATCAAGTTCTAGAGGGAACACTGAGCTTGGGTTAAACCTTGGGACAGGAATCACACACTCCCAGTCCACTCCTGACAACCTCAGTTACCTTCCTCTTCCTTCATGTGTTCGGGAGGCAGATGTAGGACTGATACAAGCTGGAAAGTGAAGGGGAATAGAGACAAGGCCTGGATGGGGCTCAGTAACATCCTAAGTCTAGCGGGGAAGAGACTAGGCAAGGGAAGAGAACGCCTTGTTAGTGGTGGCGCTGCTGTTGGAAGAAGCTCTGATCACAAACGTGCTTGCCTAACCATCTGGGAAGCAGCTTCCTTGAGCTTTGGCCCAGCACAATCTGAAGAGCACATAAGAGTCTGGCAGTTAGTGTCAAGGAGAAACAGTGCAACAAATTGTCTCCAAACTCAGTGTCTGTATCAGGAAGCCAGCAGCCTTCTTGTAAGGTGGTTTTGGCTTCAGGCCGTGTATAAGGTTGTAGTCATCTGAAAGCCTTGGCAGTGCTGGGAGACAGCTTCCAAACTGGCTCACTCATGTGCCTGTTGGCAGGAGGCCTCTGTTCCTTTGGGGGTGGGGAAGAGGGTGCTTATGTAGAGAGCTACTGGAGAGTTCTCATAATACAGAAGCTGGTTCATCTGGAGTGAGCCACATAAGACAGACATACTCTGCACAATCCAGCCTTGGAAATCACACAGTCACTTCTGCAATTGCCCATTTGCTGTAAAGCCAACTCTCTTCAATAGGGAATGGGCTGGAGGAWTAGGATATGTGGCGCACTGCAGGTCTTCTTGCATGATTACCACAAAGGGTTATCCTTGTCCAGGAAGTGCCRTAAGCTTCACCGTATGGATGAGACATTCATGGCTTAGATGAGGAGCTAGAAATAATCCATTYTGGGAGACAAAAKATGCCAATCACACACTGGAGAGACAAAGGAGGCCCAGGGAAGGTATTTACCAGGGAAAGAATTTGGTTTGCATCCCGAGTTGATAAGGAGGACAGCAGGGAATCAGGCATGATTTGGAAAGCTCACGCTGGTTCTCACATGATGYGAGTGGAGTTAGAGACAAGATGCTGAGCATGGAGGCTRCTCACTGTAGACATCAAGGTTATCTCTGGCGATCTCTCTCCTGGGACAGTGGCATGGGTTCTATGTACAAAGAGATGGGCCTGGGATGAAGGGAGGATGGGGAGCCTCAGGGAGGAGTCCATGACGACTGGGCACATGGAAGTATTAACATCCATGGATGTGTAACTGAGACAGATCCAGGAGTGGCACGGTAGAGTAGAAAATAGAGCCATGATAATGGCTCTGTTTTAAACATGTGGATTTTGAGGATCTTCTCTGTGTACCAACAGTTTGAGTTGGCGTTGGGAAGAGATTTCTCAGTTACAACAGGAACCAGCAAACCCGGACAAACAAAATATAATAAACCAACCAAATCCCACGRAATTCTTATTTGTCCTCTAGTGAAAGTGACCTTGACTGAAGATGGTTTGAATGTTGCCTGCTCAGCGACATCACCAGGTTTCGTGTTGATTAGAAAGCAGAAAGGGAGAGAGCTAGCCTTTGTTGTGTACCCACTATGTGTTCAAAACTGCCTTTTTGTTGTTGTTACTTTGTTTCATTGACATGGTCTATTCAATTTGAAGCCCCTTACAATGGCATGAACTTATTTTTGGTTAGATRCCCTCTGAAGATCTTTGTGTGTTAAGACACACAATAAGACTAAAAACYGTACTCTGTTATAGGTGAAGAAACACACATAGGGAGGCTAAGCGACTTTCTCAGAGTCTTGGGAGTGGCCGAGACAGGGGGCCTTGTCTATTCTGTTTACTGATAAGAGGCTGCCTGCTCTTCATAAATGCTGYGAACAGTGTGAGAATTATGTCCAAAGCTACAGTGTGATAAAGGATGACGCCAAATCCAGCCTTCGTCACCAACTTTTGGTGTTTGTATGTTTATATGGTATGTGTGTATGTTTTTTATTTTCTTTTGTGTGTGTGTATGTATGTGTGTGTGTGCATGCATCTGTCTAGATGATGTATGTGTGTGGTGCATGCCTGTGGGTGTGTGTGCCTGTGTCAGTGGATCAGAAGACAGAAGAGGACATCWGGTGTCTTCCTCTACCTTTTGCTGCTTTATTGACATAAGGCATCTCGCTGACCTGGAAGGCCACCATTTCAGCCAGACTGGCTAGCCAGCAAGCTCCCAGCCCCTGTCAGTTTCTGCCTTACAATGCTGGGGTTACAGGCACCTGCCGCTAATACCAGCTTTTTACATGGATGCTGGGAATTCMAKCTTAGATGCTCATGTACACACAGGYGAGCCTCAGTTRAAAARTCACTTATATAAACAAAAGAAAGCATGTCTGAAAGGGCCAACTACTCCTTTGAACCCTCAGTTTGTTCTCTCTCAACAGGGCCTTACTAGTCTGACCCAAACTAACAATGTAAGCCAGGCTGGCCTTAAACTCATGATCCTTCTGCCTCAGAAATACAGAGTGATAGAATTGGGGGTGGGGCACGCCACTGTGCCCTGTTATCAGTTTAGAATCTCTGGGTAGATCTCCTGGACCACTTTATGTGACAAAACCAATAGTCTCCTTTAAAATTTGTCCTTTCCTCGGTCCAGCCCCACCTACTCAGGGGAACTTTGGGGCAGTTATTGCTGCGCTGCCTGGAGACCCAGGGACTTCCTCTGCCGTCTGCCTCTGATTTCAGAGATGATATTTAATTTTATTCACTCAACCACTACTTATTTATTGAGCTGAGCTCAGCAATGTGGTTACAATGATAAACAGGACAGACATGGTCTGAGCTTTTAGAGATTCGGGAATACCAGGGGGAGTGCATGACAGACACTAATCACATTAATAAATAAAGGCTAACAACAGCCACATGCCAAGAATGAAAYGCAGGAGGTGGAAGCGATGAGTAACAGCAAGTCAGCATTAACCCTGAGAACACAATCAAAGATAGSCTGGGAAGACTTGGGTAAGGGGTAGYTGGAGATAGCCTGGGGAGACCCAGGTAAAGAGAGGAACACTGTCAGAGACAGCCTAGGGAGACTCGGGTAAGGAGAACATGGTTAGAGATAGCCTGGGGAGGCCCAGGTAAGGACAAGGACCTCCTAGACCGCAGTGACAATGGCTGTCAAGCCACTCACACCAAGCCACTGTTGAATCCTTSGTCAAAGGCTGTATAGCAGTGTGGTRGGGATTTGGGGAGAGGKTGAGGACTGACTGGTGGAGGGACATAGCCACTTTGTGTCAGGGGTGTGATGCATGTGAGAGAGCCACCCAATCTGATGCTTGYGTTTCAGAGAACACTCTRGTGYTGAGTTCAGAAGGAGTAGAGGGGAGACAGTATCAATAGTGTAGACAATGCTACTGGCATTGTTAGGTCAGAACCAGAGGCCYGGCAGCTCTAACAAGCCAGTCTTGGCCACCAAGATACCWGTGAACAAGAGGAGTTACAAAGGATAGAGATTGATTCGGTGCTGCTACCYGGGTAAGAGGCACYAATAAGTCTATCTTTGGGGTCTTGACATGAGGTTTAGGTTTAAAGAGAGGGYTAGAGTTTTACATAACTAAGTAGTTCTGGTCAGGATGTTGTCCTRTCTGTCACTGTCATTACCTGGGATCTAGCCTTTTTGCCTCCCATCAGGAGGTTCCTGGGGAAGATTTAACTTGTTGAGGACCATTTTTYCCCCAATGGTCTGACAACCAAAAGGAAGAACACAAGTGTCTCTCTTGGCAATATTTTCACTTCTAACAGGAAGTAAATGCTGGTGCCCCACAGGCAGGATGGTTACAATTGGTGTGGAGGAAAGGGTTCGGGAAGCAGTGGGAAGGATACAAAGTGTCAAAGAATGTGCTTTGAGAGGGAGGCAACTATATAGATTAGGATTGGGTTTCTGTTGGTATTATTGCTAGGTAAGTCAAGAAGCACATATCGCTGCCGGTGGAAACAGTCCTGCTTTGGCTGGATCTGGGCTAGGGAAATGCTTGATATTCATTTCTCAACTCCTATGGATGATCCCTGTTCCTCGAGCTAATCTCTTTGGTCCTGATGCACCTACAAGGTCATCCTTTAAGGCTCAACCTCTACTGGGTGGCACTTGCCCTTTTGAACTTGGTT
>BDUI01004210.1:38755-66099 GCA_002335545.1 Apodemus speciosus
AGGGGAATACCAGAACAGGGAAGTGGGAAGGGGTGAATAGGGGAACAGGGGGAGGGAACAAGACATATGGGACTTTGAGGGGGAAACCAGGAAAAGGGAAATGAAATGTAAATAAAGAATATATCCAAGAAAAAAAAGAAAAAAAAGTTATGAGCCCTGTGACCAGCTCAACCTTTGTGAATTTAATTTTTACTTTGGGTACAAAATAGTAGACTTAATAATAGCATGTTAATCCACACATGCCATTGTATTGTGTTAATATTAACCCCCATTAGCTTTCCTTACTCTTCTACTCATCCTTCTCTGGTCCCCTTCCTCTCCTCTAATATTCTTGCTACTTTTATGCTAAGTATGAATGTGTATGTGTGTATACATAGAGTTATATAAACACATAGATGATAGATAGATAGATAGATAGATAGATAGATAGATAGATTGATGATAGATAGATGATAGATGATAGATAAATAATATACATAGGTACTTAGAGATATGATAGATTTGACATAACAGAGAACTTATCAACATCTTTCTTTCTTATTCCTTTTTCCTTGCTTCCTTCAGATCTAGACACTAATCTTATTAAAAAAAAAACTCCATGATTTACATTCTGATTGTGGAAAATTAAATGCCTAAAAATAATTAATAACTCAACAGAGAATAGCTTAGATATAATAGAAAAGAAATCAGGGAGACTCCACAGCCTTCTGTGCACAGCCTACCAGTAGAGTGATCTCCCAGCAGCACTTTCACTTCTGAGCACAGAGGTGAGATCTCCACCTTCTCTCTGGAGGGAACCTGCTAGAAGCACACAAGGCATTAGATCAGTGGAGCAGCTGGGACAGAAATCTTCCTGCCCCATTTGCACCAGGGAGCCAGGAAATTCCACAGCCTTCTGTGCATAGCCTGCCAGGAGAGAGAGATCTCCCAGCAATGCTTTAACTCAGAGAAGTAAGGACACAGGCTTACAGGCCCACAGGAGGAACAAACTCCAGCCAGAGACAACAATACCAACTACCACCAGAAATAACCAAATGATGAAAGGCAAACACAAGAACCCTAGGAACAGAAACCAAGGCCACATGGCAACATCAGAACCCAGGTCTCCCACCACAGCAAGTCCGGGATACCCCAACACACCAGAAAAGCAAGAGTTGGATTTAAAATCGTATCTCATGATACTGATACAGGGCTTCAAGAAAGACTTAAATAACTCCCTTAAAGAAATACAAGAAAACATCAGTCAACAGGTAAAAGCCCTTAAGAGGAAACACAAAAATCCCTTAAAGAATTATAGGAAAACACAAAAAATCAAGTAAAGGAACTGAACAAAACTAGATCTAAAAGTGGAAGTAGAAACAATAAAGAAATCACAAAGTGAGACATCTCTGGAGATAGAAGACCTTGGAAAGAATTCAGGAGTCTTAGATGCAAGCATCAACGACAGAATACAGGAGATAGAAGAAAGAACCTCGGGTGCTGAAGATACCATAGAAAACATTGACTCAACAGTCAAAGAAAACGCAAAATGTGTAAAGCTGGTAACCCAAAACATCCAGGAACTCCAGGACACAATAAGACCAAAACTAAGAATTATAGGTATACACTAGCGTGAGGATTTATATCTTAAAGTCCCAGTAAATATCTTCCACAAAATTATAGAAGAAAACTTCCCTAACCAAGAGAAAGAGATGCCCATGAACATACAAGAAGACTTTAGAACTCTAAACAAACTGGACCAGAACAGAAAGTCCTCCTGGCACATAATAATCAAAACACCAAATTCACTAAACAAAGAAAGAATATTAAAAACAGTAAGGGTAAACGGGCAAGTAACTTATAAAGGCAGACCTATCAGAATCATAGCAGACTTCTCACCAGAAACCATGAAAGCTAGAAGATCCTGGGCAGACCTCATACAGAGAACACAAATGCCAGCCCAGGCTACTATACCCAGCAAAACTCTCAATTATCATAGATGGAGAAACCAAGATATTCCATGATAAAACCAAATTTACACAATATCTGTCCACAAATCCAGCCATACAAAGAATAATTGATGGAAAATGCCAACACAAGGAGGGAAACTACACCCTAGAAAAAGCAAGAAAGTAATCTTCTTCCAACAAATCCAAAAGAAGATACCCACACAAACATAAAAATAACATCAAAAATAACAGGAAGTAGCAATCACTATTCCCTAATATCTCTTAACAACAATGGACTATACTCCCCAATAAGAAGACATAGACTAATGAAATACTTCTCATGTAAATCTTCAATTTTATCAGAAAATGTTTATAATTCCCCTCTTAATTAATTTAGTAATGTTTTTATGTCTAGCATTTTATCTGCATTATTTTTCATGATAATCTTTAATTTTAATGTCTTTCTATATACTTCCTCTATTTTATCAGAAATGTTTTCAATGTAAATCTTTTATTTTATCACAAATGTTTCTATTTCCACCTTCAGTTAAGTTAGAAAGAGTTTTTATATCTACCATTTTATATGTAAAATTTTCCATGAAATAGTCTATTTTAACATTTTGTCTATTTATTTCTTGAATTTTACCAGAAATATATTCCATGTAAATCTTCAATGTTATCTGAAAATGTTTTTACTTCCACTTTCAATCAACTTAAAAAAAGAAATCTATCTAAGCAACTATTTCCCCAATTTTATGGGTTTCAGAATTTTGACTATGGGGTGTTTTACAAACTCAGTGTTCACCCCTGGGATGCCCTTTAATGTTTGCCAAAAGAGTGACACCCACTGAACAATGCCAAAATTGTTCAATGACAATAAACTGTCACAATGAAGCATGCCAAGTTAATCATGAAGAAGCAGACTATTTTGGGGTGATTTAGAGTTTACAGCTGGGCAGAGAATCCAAAAGCTTATAGGGGTTATCAGATGTAGACTCCAGCCTTCAGAGCCTCTTCAGTACCAACCAGTTGGCTAACCAATTATTACAGCATCTGTTGGAAAGAGCATAGTCCTTGGGATTACAGAGATGCCAGGAGAGGGATTTGTTCTGCCAGAAATCGCTCGGCCCCCACCACTGTTCTTCTGTTGCCAGTCCATTTTTAACACAGTTTAAATTTTAAGTAATAACAGCACTTTTCACAGTTTGTATAAGGATGTACTTTTGTGTATGTGAATAGTAGCTAAGTAATCATATGGAAACATATGATAACTTTAGAGTTGTTATGACTGTTTTTATCTTTTTAACTCTAAATAGTGTGCTGTTACATGTCAAATATGATCCTCTCTCATTGCACAGTATAACTGATTTATACACAAATTCCTATTCCCTAAATCCAGCTCAGCTCACCCTTAATGCACCAACCTGGCCAATTCCAATATCCATATTTATATGCATATTATGCATAGGAGTATAACTTAAGTAAAGCAAAGTTTTGAAATTAAAAAATGAAATACAAAATTTACAAATTCACTATTCGTTACATTCAAAATACCTTGTTATGTCTTTGTTGTTGTGTCTTATCCAATGAGTTCTGCACAGTGTGTGTCCTTGGGAGCATATTCCTGGGAGTGATTCATAAGGAAAAACTATTTTGCAAGAGTTGCATTCTGTGAATGTTGAAAGATGCCGCGGGTGCCTGGATGCATTAAAAGGAAGCAAAATTATGTTCAGATTCTATGAGAAAACATTGCAGCTTTTATTTTCCTGTAGTATAAATCAGGGTATGGACTAATTCATTCATATAATTCTATTTGCAGCTCTTTTACCTTTATTCACAGCTATAACTTATTTTATGGGAACAAGCACATTGCAAGTCAGTATAAAACGTCTTTTGAACACTGGTAGAAGGTCATAGATGATATACGGGCCTTTGGACATTGTGAAGAGTCAGAATTCTGCCACGATAAAAAAAGAATAAAAAAAAAAAAAAACCCAGATGCCTCAACACTTTTTCATTATAAACACCAGGAAGATTTTTAGACAATGGACTGTTGATTGCCAAGCTGCTGAAGACTGTTATTTCGTCTCTGCAGCATAATTGGTCTGCTGGCATTACATCCACGTTACTCAGAGATGAAAATAAAATTATAAAGGGCCATGTAAAGCCTGAAATGGCCATCTTTAAGTTTACTATTCTCCTTAACGGTGTAGAGTCTATAAAATATGCATTAATTCAAATTTAATGGCTTCTATCAATCCATCTTTCTTCTCCGAAAGGTATGCAATGCTTAATTGAAGGGATTTCTATGCAACAGCTTGAAAATTTGCATTCTTTTGTTTGTTTCTTTCTTAAACAACATTTATTAGATAAATCTTGCAAAGCAATAAACTGTTTCTCCAGTGTTGAAACTGAAGATAGTTTCGATAAGACAGTTCTTTCATTTGGAAGCAATCATTATTTTCAGTGACAAAATATTACTATTATAATGCTTCTTAAAGCTTAATCTTATGAAATTTTTTATTTCTGAAACAACCTGCTCTATTTCTCATCAGTTCTCAAGTCATGGGATTTTTATTTAATTCCAAGAAAAGTGGTTTAATTTTAAAACTCTACATCTAGATTTTTTTTACAAAAAAAAAAAATCTTAGAAACATTGACAAGGATAGTAATTACCACATTTACCAAACTTGCTGCTTTCCGCCTCCTGTCAAGCTACTAAAGTTTTCAACAGCAATTACAAAGTGACAAATGTGAAATAAAACAACTTAGTAGCCTGCAGGTACTGCCTGTAACCTTCTAGAAGTTGGAAGCAATTTAAATGTTCCTGAAATGACTATAGATTAAATAAACTGTGCTGTAGGAAAAAAAAGAAACATAATGAAGTAATTAAAATCACAGCCTAGTGAAATTTTAATAATAAGATCTAGTGTTTTTAGCATGCCAATTCAAAACCATAGAGCACAGAGGAATATAACAGCATTATTTTAATTTAATAAAAGTGTAAGTTTATCAATAAATATCTAGGAAGCAAATTATATTCTATATAGAATTCTAGATAATTTGTTTTCATCTTTATAACTGTTTCTTCAAAATGTTCAGTGAACTTACATATGTGAATCAGAAGCAATACTTTTAAGTTAATGGTCAAAAATTCTGAGATATCTACTGATTGGTGTTGCTATCACAGTGTAAGCTCTTAACTAATGAAGGCTATAATACATTTTAATTATAAATTAGACATTAACATAAAGTTACATTTGACAAAAGAAATAAGTATATTTAAAGAACTAAATAAACACTTGTGAAATATATGTCTGAGAATGTGAAAGGAATTAGAGACTGCAGTAGACATTGATGAGTCATCTAACAGACAAAGCCAGTCATTGAAAACTCGAGAAACACTGACTATGATATGAAAACTGATTCTCTATCATGTATATGTGGGAGCACATATGTGAGGATGATCTGCTTGTCTTTCCGGTGCAGTAGAAACAATGATGGGTCCATGATGTTTTCATTTCTTTCATAATACAAAAGTAAAGTAACTTTTATGTCAACAAATAGCTTTGGGTTACTGAACTATTAAAGAGAAATGTCAATGTTTTTATTACGAAAGAAGGAGTAAATAAAAGCGAAGACACCTATACTCTATAGCTGTCATATTGTTATTCTTGTCCAATGACTTGCTGAAGAACAGTGTTTTTAAAAGACAGTTCTAACACTTCTAAAGACCAAATGAGAATGTTTCTAAGCCAAGCAATATTGACAAACATTATTCGCTCCCGAAAATGAGAGGCCAGATAATAGAGAGCCATATGTGATGCGACTGAAGAAGAATCCCAAGGAGAAACTTCCCAGTCTGTGGCATTTGATGGGAGTCCTCCACCCCCAGGTGACTAGGTTGCTGAGCAGCCTGGAGCAAGCGCTGTGTTCTACCAGGAGCTCCCATGCTCCAGTTACATCCCCACAGGATCCTGCCTGAGTTACACTGTCAAAAGCTGAGATAAATGACTATGCAAATGGAGGGATTTAAGCACTGAGATTAAGCAATTGTGAGAGTGGAGTTCACAAATGAAATGAAAGCACAAAAGGGGGAGTGTTGGGCTCAAGAAGCTACATGATGAAGGATATGTGGATGACAGCATATGAGGAGGAACACTGATATAGAAGAATGTGTGAAGGAGGGTATAACAGATTCCATATGAGGAAAGACACAAATTAATCATGGAAGTTCAGTGAGGGAGGAAATATAAAGAAGCGTGATGAACAAGAGGATTGAAGGTGTGGCTGAAGACCAAGTGAGCTAAGCATTGCCACTTACACTAAAACAAGCAATCAAACAAGCAGGTGTGACCCTAAACATAGACTTTGATTGAAATATGATTTCCAGGTGAGGGTAAATTACTCTGCTCAACTCTACAGGCCTTGGTTTTAGAAAGAGGCTGATATATTTCAATAAAAACACAAACACTGGAAAGTGGTTTGTAGACTACTATGCCACATGAAGATCTGGAGATATCTGACTTAACACAGGGAAAGCATGCTTAGGGTATCTTAATTACTAACAGAACAGTGCTTGGGGTATTAAAGGTGATTCCTGATGTTTTATGTTATGTTAGTAATTAAAAAGAGACTATATGCATTTTGAATAAGGTCTGCAATCAAAAGCAAATGACCAATATTTTTGTTTTGTTCTTATTCTTTGGATTTTTTTTTAGGTCAGAGTTCTTCTGTGTAGCCCTGGCTGTCCTAGAACTTACTATGGAGAACAAACTGGCCTCAAACTCAGACAGCTCTGTGTGCCTTTGACTTCAGAGTGCTGAAATGAAAGGACTGCTCAGCCCTGGTATGGTGGCACACTCCTTCAATATCATAACCCAGAAGGCAAGGGGTAGGAGAGTGGTAGCATTTCTGTGAGACTGAGATTAGCCTGGTCTACATAGAGAGTTTATAGACAATCAGGGCTACATAAGGAGACTCAGTCTCTAAAAAAACAAAGAAAAAATAAATAACAATATTGCAATGGATAATATTTTCAAGTACTATGAGTGAAAGTTGCTACTAATTGTTTTTCCAACAAAAACATTCTTTGAAAAATAGTGAATAATTTGCTGCTAGAAACTCACATGCAAACTGCAAATGTGTCTATCAATAATTATACAGAAATGATATATCATACATGAGGACAAGATAATAAGGCATGAAAATATCTAACATGCTTTGAGAATAAAATGTGTCAGCAAAGAGAGACAAATACAAGATACAGTGAAGAATAAATCGATGATGGTACATAAGGGACCAGATGTAGATGCAGAAGAGAGAAAGCAGATTGATAATGTGGCACTGTGTGCCACACTTCATAGGCCCTGTACAAAGACCTCCATCTTGGGACTCCCCTGAACTCAGCACTTATACTTGTTTACCCCCTACTCAGATATTGGGGGAGAACGTCCTGAAGGAATCTAACTTCCTTTCAGGTACTATTAGAATCACTAAGAGCACAGCTGCAGTTACTGAAAGACTGTAAAGTCAGATGCAACCAGCTCTTCAAAGTCAAATTTTCTCAGTCTAAGACAAAGAAAAGCACAATGAATCACAAGAAAAACTGTAAGATTATTATTGAGAATTATAGTGGATATTATTAAGCAGTGCCCTTTATGACTGTCAAAATAAATGTATATTGTAAATTTATTCCCTAATATAAAAACAACTAGAGAGAACTAAAGCTTTTATTGATGTCTCACTTAGAGACAGTTTAAGGATAAATAATGATAAGAGGAAGTCTAAAGACAATAAAACAAACTGAAAAGCAGCTTAAGACCTTCCAACCATGAAGTGTAAGCCTGGATGTTCAACTTTTATTCACTTCTTTGCAGTTATATGATTAACATTATATAGAGCTGTAAACTTGCTTCAGACTGTTAAAATAAAAGAGATTTCCTTAAATTCATTTCCTGGCTGTAAAATACAGTGTTTAAGCAATGTAGTTGTTGCATCTCATTTCGATTGCAAAATCCAACAATTAATAGTTCATATTTTGTATTTACACTAGCCACAAGAGTGGACAATTTCGAGAAACCTTGTTCAAATAACTCCCAAGACACTTTTCCGTCCTCACTAGCAAGCCAGAGTTGACATACAGAAGGTTGTATTTCCCATGAAAGCGTGTTCATGAACCTAGCTATGTTTTCTCTACTCGTACCACACTGCAGAAATCAGACAATAGAAACCAATTTGTGTAATTTCCTGGCTACTTTCTGAATAGCCTAAAGCACTGCCAGCAGAGGCTTGCAGTGGTCAAGGAGCTGAAGCCAAGGCTAGAGAGTTAACTTATCGGTGAAATGGTGATCTGATATGGGAAGGCACTTTACCCCTACCCCAAACGTTACTGTTCGTATTTTAGCATTATCATCTCTATGGCCTATAATCAAATTCTATTTCTTGCAACTGTGCTCCTTAGGACAATTAGAGCATGTTTGGGATACACAAGTGGGGCATATGTTTATGAGGAAGCTGAAAAAATTTCACAGTGATAACTTAAAAAGAAGCTTTTTGGCTCAAGGCCATATTTAATTGTGAGTAGACAGAATGAAAGATATGAGCAGCCTGTGTTCCCATGATACATGAACCTCAAAATTAATTTAAAGATGCAGTTAAAATTGATTAAAAAATTTCTCAATCCTCTTCGAAGTGTATCTGAACAACAGTACCACATATATCTCTGATGAATTCGATTAACAGGGGGCAAAATATCCCTTTCTTTTTAGTACCTGGGGATTTAAATCGGGGCCTTACACACGCCAGGAAAACATGTTACTGAGCTCTACTCCCAGCCCAACAATATCTCTATCCCTTCCCATAACTCCAAGGATGATGTGTTTACATTATTTTGTGTAACTTGAGCATGGAAGGTTAAAAACAAAATGACAATTTTGATTAATTGACATGCTATAAGGGGAAAAAACATTGTAGATTCAACAGTCACCAAATATTGCTTCCCTGGGAAGCAACACCTCCACGTGTAACCATGGATATTTATTACATAAATTCAAGTAGTATTTATGAGCACAGTGTCTTCTTTATAAATCAACATTTTAAATAAGGTATCCCTCCATACCTTAAGTTTTAAGCCATTTTGAATCTATAGTACTTGGCATTCATATTTTTAAATACTAGTTCCCAATAATAAGCATCTCTCTCTGACTGTGATTGAGTCTGGGAACTGTACCTCTATTGAAATAAACAGAGGCAAAGACAACACGGGCAGAAATCTGTATAATGTTTAAACTACCACAAGATTTTTTTCTTCACAACAGTAGTACTCAGGCTGTCATAAAAATTACTCAACTTCTTAAAAGAAAAATAGTGACCATTCTATGCAAACTCTTGCATTACACAGGCAGGAGTATCAGCACGTTAACCAGAATCAAAGACACACTACACTTGGAAAATTAAGCTATCTCAAAACTGGCAGCAAAAACTTCCTCCATCAAGATGGGAGGAATGGAGCCAGGCGGTGGTGGCACACGCCTTTAATCCCAGGACTTGGGAGGCAGGTGGATTTCTGAGTTCGAGGCCAGCCTGGTCTACAGAGTGAGTTCCAGGACAGCCAGGGCTACACAAAGAAACCCTGTTTCGAAAAAACAAAACAAACAAACAAAAAAARCCCCTAAGATGGGAGGGATGGTACCTCAGTGCCAGTGCAGTGCCACGGAAGTTCTACACTGCACAGATTTTTTAAATTGAGTGGTCTGGGTAGAGACCTGGTAGAAGCCACTCTAAATGCCATTGATGCCACGGCTGATAAAGCTGAACTGTACTCACTAATATGCTATGCTCTAGGAGGTTCTTTATACTGGAGGCTGGGACTGCTGCCCAGACACTGTGATTGTAATGAAGATTGGCATGGGACTTTAATTCCACCCCTACCCCAAATGCTGAAAAGCAGTTAGCATTGAATACTTCTATAAGAAGTAAGACAAGATAGACTGAGTTGAAATTTTTATTCCCATGCATCCCAATGACAATATGCAAATATAATTTCTTTCTTAATGTTCTATTAAAATGATTGATGTCAAATTATACCTCTGGAATAGTGGCTGCTCATGTGAAAGAGTGACAGTTGGCCAGTATGCCATTGTTAACACTGTTAACAATTTGCAATCTGACTGACTTAACCACCCATTGTATTTAGCATGTGTGCATCTATACATCCTAATTTGCACTTCCTAAAAAGTATTCCTTAATGAACAATTGGACTTGTGACAGCTGTTCCCTGATTACCTTTTCAAAATCTTATTTGTAAACAAGTTTCAGCTATCCAGTAACCAAACGGTCATCACACACCATCTCATTGAGTTTTTAAAGATCTAAGTAATTGCTAAAAGGTAAAATCTTCCTTTGGAAGATCTTTATGCATATGCTGTCTGTATTCAGGACCTACTTTCAAAGCCATATCCTCCAGAACAAAGACAAAAGGAAATAAAAGAGGTAAACCTCATGTGCCAAATGCTGTTGAGAGAAAATGCCATGCTATGCCAACCCAATTCACTTCATAACCTGAGTGGCATTCTCAGACCCCCCCAGAACCCTGGCAAGCTCTGGAAACCATCCCATCCAGGCGACCAGAATTCCAAAACACCTGCATACTATGTCTAAAATTAGACTATTGAAATTCTCCATGGATTGTCACTTTCCTTTATTATGAACACATATTTTCTCCTGTCATCAAGGCCACTTTAGATGAGTAAAGAGTGCCCCCAAGTGGCTACATATTATATTCCTAAACCAAGTCTCCTAAATACATGTGTGTATGTATATATGTATTTATGTATTCATACATATGTACATATATGTACATAGATGTACATATGTATGAATATGTGTATATTGTTTTTAAATTGTGTTCATACTGTTAAGAAAGACTAGGTTATTTATATCTATTAGAATGTATTTCAAAAAAACCAAGTTATATGTCTGTTTGCTAAAGTACAAAGTTGACAAGCAGATTTGCTGTTAAACTTTTAACATAAAAATTCTGTCCACAGTCAATAGTATTTATAAAAACAAATATTAGTAAGAGCAGAATTTCCAGAAATTGTTGGCTGTATGGTGATTTATTAGCATGTACATCTACAGTTTCTAGAACTCTTTCTCATGGAAAAGGTCATCATTTCTGCCTAGGCATTTCAAACAGACTGAATCAACAGAAGCACAGATCACATAGATTTTATTTAATATTCATGCCTACATACATAGTATATTTGGATCAAAACCACCCCTATCCCATCCTGCCCAGTTCTGGCAACTGCCACTTTTTCCTACTAACCTCACACACTCTCTTTTTAATTTTAAAATACACGCTCAATACACTTAGAACTGTGTGTGTGTGTGTGTGTGTGTGTGTGTGTGTGTGTGTGTGTGTGTGTGTGTGGTAAGGGACTACTCGCTGAGGTCAGGTAGCCCCTCATACTCTGCATTCCTAAAGGGAGCTGTCTTTTGCTGAAAAAGTCATCAACCTTCTTACCCAGCTGGGAACTCTATGAATTACAATAAAGGAAGGAAGCAAGATTTTTAAAGTACTGTGTAATGCCAGCATCATTGACCTATAACCCCAGCTTGACACAGTACAGAAGTAAGGAAACCCCATTTCTCCACCTTCGATTTTAAATGGTTATCCAATTTTATGAGAAGTTAATTCATGGATATTATCCTAAGTCTAGCTAATTATTAGCTTTGTTTTAAGATCATTTGCTCCCTCATTAAACAAACACATCCTGAGAATTAACCTGCCCAGAACAGTATGAGGAAGACCCAAGGACAGTTCCCATCCTAAGGATGTTCAGGACAAGTAGAGTGCTGGTCCTGACCATCTTTACTGGAGACCTTGAGCACCAGCAACTGAGATCATTGTCCTTGCATATCTGTAAGCATTTCCTAAAGCCTTTGCAATGTGGGCACTTTTTAATCTCCTAACAGTCACKTTGACCAGGTTCAMTATCTATGAGAATTGTTCACTGTSATTCTGCATATGGCTCCTGATGTGGTGAAGTGATTTATCTAAACATGTCGTGGGAAGGGAATGTCAGAATTAAAATTAATATTAAACCTACTAAATTCCTAAACATAGGTAGTATGAGGAGGTCAATGTGTCCTGGAATGAATTCATTAAAATGAATACAGTACTTCAAAAGAAGGTCATCATCCTACAGGTTCAACAATAATTACATTGATGCTGACACTGCTCAAAATGGTTCTGGAACTCTTTTTGAATTCCCCTAGTGGGAAATCAGTCTTGCTGCTGATACTATTCAACACAGAACAAACAACATCTGCTGGTTTCCTCACTGCACTAGGTGATGTCAAGGAGTAAAGAATATGCACTGGAGAAAGAAGAAAGAGAAGGAAGAAAACAGGAGAAACCATAAAGACAGAGGAGATAAAGAGACAGGAGACAGAGAGGAGACAGAAAGAGAAGAGATAGAGAGGGAGATGACAGAGAGAGAAGAGATAAATAAAGAGAAATAATTTAACAAGCACAATGACAAATGTGAGTTTTGTGTTTTTTAATGTGAGTAGGTGGTGGCCTTTTGTAGACACAGCACACATTGTGCTGTGCTGTACTGAATCCAAGGCATTTAATCTGAGATTTTAGATCAATAAAAAAAATAGCCAAGTCTGTTTAGTTATTTTCTCACTGTCTTAAAAAGGTATTTTACATTTTAAGAACCCTTTTAGTCTTACACTTTCTTCAGTTTTCTATTGCATACATAATAAGTATAATACAACAAAATAAATTAAATATGACAATAAGCACACTGCCACCAATGCAGCCTAGTGGTTGGTTGCAAGCATGGGATTACTGGATACACTCTCATTTATTATTGCAATGTTCCTAAAATTATATTTTGGGGTCACAAAAGCAAGTATTTATTGCCCAGCTTCTAGAATAAGTTCTTCTATACTGGAGCTAAGAGAAACTTTAGGGGAAATGACCCAGCGGTTTAGCATATTCACATTGCTTTGGTCTTTGTGTGCTGACATTAATCACCACAGCACTTATGAGCATGCAGAGCTGGTGAAACCTGAGATTAAATATTGGTTCTTCTTCTTACAAGGTGTGTGACCTTTAGGAAGATTAATGAACCTTTATGAGCATCAGAATCCCACACGTAAAAACGAGAATAATAATGACTACTGCCTAGGTCGTTAACAACATACTACACCTCATACACCCAGTATATGAGCTTGTCTTTTTTCTACTTTAGCTATAGGTTAGAGCTGGGGATTCTCTAAACGAAATGGTGATGTTATACTATCAAGCTCACAAACAGCAAGAAACCTTGTTTCCTCCTCTCTCTCTGCCAATAGATATCCAGCCTCACAATGACTGGCCCTTACATTCCACCTTTTCTAATGTAAAACAAAAAAATTAAGTGCTCTGGCATCAAGATACTCTCTAATAGCTACCAAATTACCAAAAATAAATAATTCTGAAAGAGAAATTCCGTTTCTGATTTTATCTCGTTCTTTCAAATATTCAAATATTAGGAAGATTTCACCCGTTATGTTTATTATAAATGTATTTAGATTGTTGTAAACACAATATTTCAAAATAAGCAGAACTCAGTTACTAGCAAACAACTCTACTACTTGAAATGGTCATAAACTAAGAAGAAAGAACAAATACACTTGTTTGTGCATACATTAGAAAATCTAAAGATTTTAGAAATCCAAAGCTTAGTATTGAAGACAATTCAAGAAACACAAGCAAGAGAAAGATTAAGGATCAGCTGGTTCATACTTGCTGGTGATGGCAAGTTTTGGAGCAGTAAGTGGTTTAACAGCCTCTTTGCCTTCCCAGTACATGTATGCAAAAGGCAGAACCATGCTAAGTTCATAGATCCTGCACAGCCTCTATGATAGAACTTCTTAATAGGACATAAAAACAAAGCAAAGACACCTTGCATCTTTCAACTGTCCCTCAGGTTGCTAAGGCCAGATATGCCAAGATAATCTAAGTCATTAATGTGGGCTGATCCTCCATGTCAGCCACCCAGGCCTGTAAATGTTTATTGGTATTATTTGTTTTTTATTGTAAAGATATAATTATGAACAGCAAATAGTCCTGACAAGTAGTTTTTTTGGAAAATAAATTTCTCAACTGGGCGCGCTTTCTAGTTATTTCTATTTAAAAAGAGGAGGGAAACTTAATCCTAGGAGCAGGAGTAAATTAACTGGACAAATAAACAAATATTTGGAAAGGTGTACAGTATTTATTTCCATTTCACAAGAGGGAGTAGATTTGTCTGTTTCATAATTCATAAGCCACAATTTTAGTTTAGTTTTCCTGCTTGCTAAATATCAAGAATGTTCTAAGCCCCAGGCAATACACTTCGGTAAATGATGACTGAATTTCATTCACTGCATTATGGAAAACATTTTGAGTCATAAAACATGTGAATAAGAGTGTTCACGTTTTCTCTTCTGTAGAGCATTGTGATTGCAATTCCTTTGACGTCAGCGACAATTCAACCTTCACATGTTGTGAATGCCTGTATGGAAAATTAATACAATACAAATTTATGTTCATAAAACCAATTTTACTCATGATTGTCCCAAAGGTCACATAACTGTTGGTCTATTGTGAAGCCAGATTTAGTAACAAAGACAAAAATCACATAAAGCAAATTTCTAGTAAACAGTCAAATCATAGACTACATTGCTTTTATCATAGCTACAGTTATTTAAAATGTGTGACTTCAGATAGATGTTTCCTACCTTATATTGTAAATAAGTCAGAAACTTCAAACTGACAACCTTTACTATAGAGCATTGCTCACTAGTTTTATAAAGGAAGAACTAAAATTCTCTTTATTAAGAGTGCCCATTACTCTGTGTAATCCTTATCCGAACTCGTTATAAAGTTATTCTGGTCAGCAAAATACTACACTCAAGCCCTAAATAGACATAGCCACTGTTGTTGAGTTAAAATAGGCAGTCGAAAGAAAAAAATACTCTCCACAGAAGGCCACCCACAATGTCTTAATGATAATATGTAGGTTTTCCAGCTTTCTAGATGACGAGAGATAAGAGAGTTATGAGGTATACCAGATAATCTAAGGTGCATGGAGGCTGAGAAAAGAAAGCCCTTCATGGTCTATCATGAGCTGTTCTTTGATTAATGATTACTCACTGAAAAATTAATCTGACCTTATTACAAATTTCATTTATAATTATTATTTTTAAGAATCCTTTATTTATTCAGTATATTTGTTTCTGGTGCCTGTCTCAGTGCACATCTGTGTGATGTTAGACACTGTAGACTGACTATACTATCTGCAAAGAATAAAGAGAGAATTAAAATTAACCAAACTGGATGAGTAACCACCAAAGATCTACTGTACATATTTACTAGAATTCTCTAAAATTGAACTCATCTTCATATAGAATTGGTATCAATCATTTTTATGGTTTTTCAACAGCAAAAAGAAGTTGGTGGCATACACATATAATTCTAAAACTCCAAAGGCTGAGAATCAGGACCTCAAAGAGCAGCTTGGCTACATAAAATGTGCAAAGCCAGTCTGTTCTAAAATATATATTGAAGGAGTATAGAGGTTATCTATAAGAGTAGGAGCTGAGAGGATACAAATGGCTGTGAAATTTTACACCCAACTTATGCTTACTATGAAAAACTTAAATAAAGGTTCAGAAAAGAATGGATAACTCTTCAGACCACAAAATATTAATGACCAGAAACATTGGATTCAGATAGACAATGTCACCCCAAACAAGAGAGTACTGCAATTGGTGGTAGAAACTGGAAAACATGGGGAATATTGCTAATCATTTCCTCAATTCCTTAATTCTACCCTCCCTCAGAACAACCCAAAACCTTCTACCAAAAAGAAATTTAATCAACATGGAGTCCTAAATTTAAAAAAATTTTATAGTTGATCAGGAACCTTATGAAGACCAAATGACACATGTGCTACATAAATGCAGGGAGGCCCATGCCCAGACCACATATGTTCTTTGGTTGGTGATACAATCTCTGAGAGCCCCAAAGGTCGAGGTTAGTTGACTCCATTTGTCTTCCTATCCCCTTTGGTGTGGCATTCTTCCTCCTATTCTTCTATAAGAGTCCCCAGGCTCCATCTACTGTTGGGTACCTCTAAGAGGACAAGGGGAAAGGGGGATGGGAGAAGTATTGTGGGAGAGGTTTACTGGGAGAGGGCAGTGAGCAGGATGTAAAGTGGGTAAGTTCTAAAAAATTAAATTAAACAAATATTTTTACACGGAGGATTTGGGAAGAAATTGTGTTAAGATGGAAAGTAGGGAAGATGAAAAGTTTAAGGTCTCTTGGCAATGCATAAGAAGGTTCAAGGACAAACATTAACTTAATAGACCAGGCTTTGTTCTTCATGCTAGGGATCGAACACAGTCATGCACATGTGAAGCAGGCACACTACTACTACGAGAGACATCCCCAGCTGGAGGCAGTGGGTTTTAATTGCTTTCTAATGTCTAGACATTCATCTTCTTTGATTTGTGCTAAAACCAAATGGAGAATAAAGCCTGCCCACATTAATTCTATCACCTTCCTTAATCCCTAATTGCTATTTAACCATGAGAGGTCATAATCACCCAGAAAGAGGGGCAGAGAAAGCAGAAGATATATAGTTTAATAATTTTACACTTTATGTAATGTGTACAAAAATAGAACATTATGGCAGAAATGAAAATTGTAGCTATTACATGTGTTGCTAGACTGAGCAGAGATTGATTTAAATAATTCCAGTTCACTTTTTCAAGTGCAAATTCATACAACCCTTTGTCCTATGAAGCATCCTCCACAGTTTAAAGGAGAGATATGGTTGAATAACAGCACTAGAATTCCCTAAGTTCACACAATTACATCTCCTTAGCTTGTGTTGATTTTTGAAAAAAAAAAATATTGTAGGAAATATATTGACCAGAATTTATGAAGTCCTCCTTCAACCAAAATAGTTCTTAGTACAACTACGAGGCTTCATTTGACTCATGTAAAAAATTTACCAGTTTCTACCAACTTAGGGTAAAACACTCCTTGCTGAGTTTAAAGGACTCTGATACTCTTACTACATCATGAAGCTAGGGGGATGAAATAAAAATAATTCATTTGACAGCCTTCTGCACAGTTCATGCTAACTTAAATAGTATACAAAATCAATTTATTTATATTGACAAGAAGGAGCATAATTGTGAGGAAATCATTGTAAATGATGCAAAACACAATAATACCAATTCTTCAAAAAACATCACTGGAAGACATCATTAGATATGAAAAATAAAAGTCCTTATAACTTTGACATAAAAGTATTAATCTAATTTTGTAGAGGTACAGTGTCCCTGAATGCTGAAAATAAAGTTAAATATCAATCAAATCAAGAAACATGTTAACCAGGGGAGTGCTATAAAATTTTCTTTATTTTTATTTAAAAGAAAGAACTTTATCAAACCCTAACCTTGCCTGCCTTCCACAACTACCAGAATAACCTGTAAATAAATTCACTAGGTACTTCCTGTGTTTTCTTCTTCAAAGGATATCTTTAAAGGAAAATCCCCAACCCAACACAACTATTTTCACACTGCCCATGTTCCTCCAGTCAAGTTTACATATATTTGGGGAACATATTTTTTCAATGTTTTCATATCTTTCTTGGAAGGTGAGGGAATACCTCCAAGAAATATATTGGACTAAGATTCTTTATCAACCCATCCCTGCTGTGAGGGATCAAAACCATCAACTGTTAATATGCTAATGTACTAAAAGCTGTTGAAGATTTTTAAATGCTAGTAAAATGCAAAGTCAATTATTTATTTCTTTGGCAAACAGATCATAGTTTACCTAAAGAACTGAACACATAGCTTCTTACTTCTGGGATTTTAAAATGTTATAAGAGCAGGATACCTTAGTTAGTTTTAAGTTGAAGAATTAACCAGGTCACTTAATTGCTTCCCAAATTCAGTGCAAAAAAAAAGTAATGACCATCTAATTTTTTCCAGTTTATTTTTTCTTTTTTTCTCTGCCTTAGAATTATGATGGAGACCAGTGTTTAACACTGTCTAAAATTAGACTTGTCTAATAAAACCACAGAGGTCCTCCCAGTTCTCTCTACTACTATTCTCTGAGAGTGGAAGCCTGGTGTGGGACTCATCTTAGATCCCCTCATTCCAAGTAACAGAAGAACTAAAAACCTTGTCCCCCCCCCCCAAGGGCATTTCACCTCACCATTGTGGGAATCCAGAAAAAATCCTTAATATGATCGATATTTCAAACCACATCACTTATTTTTATTCCTTTTCATGCTCATATTTTAAAGAGTAGATGCAATGTATCCAGTTAGCCAAGGCTAATGAAACTTATGAATTTTAGAGGAGAACCTACAGCTACCACTTATCAAGCAGAACTTACCAAGCAGAACGGCTAACTATATTCTAAACTTTTGCCCTCATACCCACAGATAAAAGTAATCCTCCCTACTCGTCAAAGAAACTTTTCTTTGTAAAAAAGACCATTTCAGGAAACAATAACCAAGTACAGAGTGGAGAAGCCCAGTCCCAATGACTACAACCACAAAACAATGACTACACCTAGCAGAGAGGGCCAGAAGAATTGTAAGAGCCTTAGGACAGGAGACTCTTCTGTGAGACTGTGTCTCCTAGAAATTTCAGAAGCTGTACCCATGAAATCGTAGTAACATGGACTGAACAAGGAAAATGTCAATAGGCATGTTAACATGGACAGGAAAAAGCTCAGGAGGCCTAAACTTTTTACAAAATACTACAGAAAGGAAGAGTGGGAGAAAAAGCCTTGTTCAGGGATGAACACAGCAACTAGTTATCCAGTACCAATAGCCTTTAAAACATAGATACAAGTAACAGATTTAACAGATTGCATGTATGTATTTATAAATATATACATGTTTATATAAATACATAAGCATATTTATATAAAATTATATACTAAACATCAAGATATATCAATCAAAGAAAAAGAGTTCTTGGATTTGAAAGATCTCAAGGAAGGCATAGGAAGAGCTTATAAGGAGGAAAGAGAAAGAAAAAATAATGTAAATTTAATTGTAATTACAATTATAAAAGATAAAAACATTTTAAATGCCTAAGTCAATGAAAAAAATTCCCTTTGAATGAAGGTTTTACACAATAAATTTGATTGAGTTTTGGACCCACTAAATATCCACCCTTACTTGTGATAATAATAAAGAATTTTTGCTTTGAGGAAGATATATAGATATATATAGATATATAGATATATACATACATATAACTAATCATATGGTATGTATATGTATTTATTTTCTATACAAAATACATATATATATAATTATTTTATCATGTTAAATAGGAAGATTTGGTTCACAATTTCAACATTCATAAGTGACTTAGAATCTCTAAGACAACTGAAAAATTTTGATTATTACACAGACAACATGAGGTAAACTTGAGAAGTCACTTAAACCCTAAGTTTGAAGGAGCAAAGTATGACATGTAACTACATGTCTGTCATTTGTAGTTACATATTTCTAATCTGTTTGAAGGAGCAGCATGTGCTTGGTTCCTTTTCTATTACATTTTTGTTGCTTCCCTTCTCACCCTCTTTTATAACTGATCTTTGTCCTGTTTCCTGGGGTGACTGTTTAGTTCATGAATAGCCATTTGCCTCTCATTACTTTATTCTTGGCAATACATTTCTTTCTAGGGCTCCTTTAGCTGAATCTCATGGATTTGATAAATAAAGATTACCATCTCTGAAATTTTAAATTGTAAAGATGTACATACATTAGAACTTTCAGCAGCCACCTTTCCTTGCATAAAGAATAATGTAAATGTATAGAATGCGCTAAAATTAATGCACCTGCAAAGAAAAATGTCAACTCATGTCACGGTCCTCTAAAGCCTAAGATAAAACAAAACATTGATAAACTGAACTTAAATAATTTCAAAATGAAAAAATCTTGACTATGCCAATGTTAATAAAATACACATTTCAGTTCCACAGCATAGTTTCCTATAGATATGGTTCCAGCTGCCACACAATAAATAAATACATAAATGTAAGTGATATTTTCAAAAGATCTGTCCTCCTCCACTCTAGAAATGCCATAGCATTCAGTTTTAGATTATTTTAAATGTGTTCCTCCATTTAAGTACAATGCTATGTTCTACTACTCTTGGGCATACCCAAAGGACACTGTATCTTACTACAAAGGTATTTGCTCTTTCATGTCCATTGCTTCACAATGAACAGGAAATGGAAACAGGTCACCAAATGATTAATGGACAGTAAAAATGTGATAAATTTTCACAAGAAATATTACTTGGCTGTTTAAAGAAATGAAACTTACAGGTAAATGGCTGGAGCTGGAAACAATTGTTGAATGAGGAATTTTAGGCCCAGAAAGAAGCATCACATATTTTCTCTCATTTCTGGAGGTTAGCTTGGAATATTCCAATATATGTGTTGCATTTAGAATAGTTAAAGAGGTCAGGAAGTTAGAGGACATGGTGTGGAAAGATTCAAGGAAAAAGGACAAAACACAGTAGTGTACAAAGGGGCAATATAGGGTGGCGGAAAGGAGTGCAAACTGCAGTGGGGTGTATGGGGAGGGCCAACTAACACAAAGGCCCTTTGTGAAAGCAATATGGGAACATTACTATAGCACCTTCTCAAAATATGTACATGTGCATACATGAAAAGAGTTTACTGTAGCTGCCCGACCATGGGGCATAATATTCCAACTGGATACCACCTGCTAGCAATTCAAAGAAAAAGAGCATCTGGAATGGATTATCTCTTTTTGAGGTGTTGCTCTCAACTGGCCAACAGAGAACAAGAGACTGTGGGGTGTTCAGCCTTAAATAGGGTATCCCTATCCCATCTTTTCCTCGATGCTCAGAAGACTACCTAGAAGAGGAGGCAGAAGGCCTGGCAGAGCTAGAGGTGGGGGATAAGCTCAAGTATACAGTATTTTCTGGACACAACAAGGCCATTGTACATATAAACTCACAGTGATGATGCCAGCACACACAAGCCTTGTGCACACTCAGGCCAGACAGAATTTCAGCACAGAGTGGGGGAGGTGGACACAAATCTCACCTTTAAATCAGGAGCTATTGACATTGAATTGATGCAGGGAGATGCAAAGTCATTTAATGATGAAATTCTTTAATGATGTGACCCCTAGGAGGTCAAGTACACTTCAGAGTAGGGCTACTTTGAAGAGAAATTGAGTAACACAAACAGGACTCTATGGGCAAAAACAAAGGAGTAAACTCATAGTAAGTTAAATAGGAGGTGAGGATGAAGGGCATAAATGTGAGAAGAGCTTGGGGTGAATAAGAAAATATGAGATTTTCAAAGAAATAACAAAATATCATTTTAGAAATGAATATTAGGAAAGAATGAAATCACTGTAGTTCTTTATTTTCAAAAAAAATTATGAATTCCTACAAATGGGAATAAATAAAAAGGCATTTAGGAGCTAAAGTAGTTAAAAGTGTTTCCCCTTCTTCCAGAGGACCTGCGTCTGGTTCCCAGAAGTCACATTATAAATGCAGGTCCACAGGATTTGGCACTCTTGTCTGGGCTCCTTAGAAATATCTATACACATGTCATTCATCCACACAAATGGGTGCACACATACACGTGAATAAAATTTAAAATAAATCTTTTTGTTAGAGCAATTTAACCTACATATGGTCCTATATCTGCCTTCTTCAGAGAAAACTGTCAAAGCCTTCATCATACTCTGAGCATATGGAATGCTAAATCTCATAAGAAACAAATTCTGTAATCCACTACTCACTGTCAGGAAATTCTCCTTTATGTATAAACTACAAGGCTCAGGCTACAGATTAAACCCATTTCCTGTAGAGCTGCTCCAGGCTGAGCAAAGACAGATGGATACAACCCATCAAGTAGCTGAAAACAGTAATTAGGTCACTTCTCTTTCTCTGCATAAAATGAGGGGAGGGGCTATTTTTGTATGGCCTGTGGTTTATATCTAATTCCATTGGAAAAGGTGCATAAACCATTTCAGGAGTATAGAAAAATCAGCTAGAGGCTGAGTGGTTGGCTCTTGTACATGTCACATCCTTCCTGGGCTGCCCCAACCCCAACCCCACCATCTTTAGACATCCTTAGACAACTGTGAGATGAGAAGATCAGAGCCGAATTTTGCAGTGAAGCCATATGCGAGGAGTGCATTGTAGTCTGGTTGTAACTACCAAAGAAGTAAAGCCATGGAGGATCCAAATGGGTAATAAAGGAACCATAGGCAGACACTTGAAAGGGGGATATTGTATCCCAAGTAATGTGTTCCTTCCAAAGAAAGGCTACAAACTAGAATACGCATTGAAATAAAACTAGATAGGTGGATTGTGTCTATGGTGTTCCAAGATTCTAGGCTAATATCCACTTATCAGTGAGTGCATGCCATGTGTATTCTTTTGAGACTGGGTTACTTCACTCAGTATGATGCTCTCCAGCTCCATCCATTTCTCCAAGAATTTCATGAATTCATTGTTTCTAATGRCTGAATAGTACTCCATCGTGTATATATACCACATTTTCTGTATCCATTCCTCTGTTGAGGGACACCTGGGTTCCCTCCAGTTTCTGGCTATTATAAATAAGGCTGCTATAAACATTGTGGAGCATGTATCCTTATTGCATGCTGGGGAATCTTCTGGAAATATGCCCAGGAGTGGTATGGCTGGGTCCTCCGGAAGTATCGTGTCCAGTTTGTCCGACAAGAAAGAAAAAGTGGACCCAGGTTCTGGAAAGGCCCAATGCAGCAGTGCAGGGGAATACCAGAACAGGGAAGTGGGAAGGGGTGAATAGGGGAACAAGGGGAGGGAAAAAGACATATAGGACATCTGGGGGGCAGGGAAACCAGAAAAAGAGAAATGAAATGTAAATAAAGAATATATCCAATAAAAAAAGAAATAAAACTAGAACAGAGTATACACTGAAGGAAAACCTTTAGGCCTGGGTCACCACGTGCATCAGGTGCCAGGAACCTTAGGGAATCCTTTTATTCTGGTCCAGAGTAAAGGACAGTGGCAAGTAGTTAGCATGTGTTTGGTTCACATATTCACTGCCATTATTTGGGCTGAATTTATCAAACTTCTTTAAAACTTCAAACATGTTTATACAAATTTGGCAAACCCATAAACCTTGAAGTTTTCCAAAACTTTCTAGATGTTGAGCACCTATATATACTATCTACTATGTGTTCTGGCTACTACAAAATATAAAAGAGGGCAAGCTGGGCTAGAAAGCGGTTCAATGATTGAAAGAGTGCTCTTTCCAGAGAACCTGAGTTCAACTCCCCCCAAGCAAGTCAGGCGGCAGACATCCGCCTGTGAGTCGAGGTGCAGAGGTGCCCCAGATCTCTGGCCTCTGCAGGAGCCTGTGCTCAGGAGCACATAGATACACGCACAATTAAAAATATGAAATAAAAGAAGAATTCAGAAAATAAACCCCCCCTTCCACAGCTAGCATTCTGCAGGATCAGCCAACAAACAAGAGAATAAGTACCCCATCAGCATGATGATAAATGCCTTCATGAAAAAAAAAAATCCCATAAAGGTTAACAGTAAAAGCATACCCAAAAGTGCTAGCAGCAAATACACTAAAATTAAACAATGCAGAGAATGTTGACATGGTACCCGTGCAGGAATGAAGCACAAATGTGTGATATGTTCCATATGAGAAACAAAGTTAATGTGGACCAAGTTTTATATTGTTTAAGTCACAAACATAAAGTTCCTCTGACTCATTGTGGCAGTGACCTGAATGAAGAGAGACTGGAGAAGATGGAATCTTTACAGAGCCCATAACATCCCAGAACACAGCAGGCATTCACAGCTCTAAAAGCAATCTAATTTCTCTGTCTACCCAGTCAGACTGGATTAGCTCACCATAATGTATTATATGATTGAAATATACCTTTGAAGCTATTAAATATTAGGCAAACAAAGCTGTATTCTTTCTTATCGCTGGCCCATTACTCATTTAGATGATGTATCATTAACTAAAATGTCTCTAGTACCGGGCTGCTTAGATTGTATCTTTGCCCTTTCCTGTTCAATATTTATCAACAGGCTAGATGAAGGCTCAGAAACCATGGTTATCAAATTTAGAAATAACAGTGAATTGAAAGGCAGAACTAATATGCTATAGGATGGGATTAAGATGCAAAATGATTCTGACAAGGCAGAATGCATGCCAATAAATGAAACTAACAGACATGTTATGATTAAAAACATGAAGAAGTGAACACACAAATACTTTGTGCGAACCCAAAATGGGAGACAGCAGGTGGGAGAGATTTCTAATGAGAGAGACAACAGATTAGAGGCTTTAGTTGATCTCTGATTGAACATTAGTCAATATTGTGATACAGCTGCAGGAAAAAAATGCCAGGCTGTACCTCAAAATCAGAATATCTATCAGTAGAGAAGTATTCATCCATAAGTGCCAAGCTTAAGAGCAGTACTTTTATTTTCAAAAAACACTGACAGCTAAGAAATGAATTCCTCATATCATGCATTCCTCATATTATGTAAGGAATTGCTTGCTATGAGAAAAAGAGAGCTTACAGAAATCCAATGTGATTTTAAACATTCTGAACAGCTTTTGCTGCTAAAAATTTTCTATCACTTTTAAATCTATTTACTCTGTGACCTCTGAAAAAGATCTTTTACCTTTTAAGTTTTCATTTTTGTCCCTAAACTAGAACTAATAATATCAGTTCTTTGGGGTTCTCCTACGGGTTAACAATGTTGAACACAAAGTATAGAGTGTATCACTCAGAACATGAGATGCACTCAGGATGTGGGTGTATTTTTATTCCCTTTCTTAAAAGCTAGGTGAGGAAAGTAGATGAAGCAGGAGCCTGCAGAGCCCTGCGTGCAAAACAAAGGCAGACTTCTGAACTGGAACACTGAATCCCCTGCAGATCGTAAATGGCCATCAGAATATTTGAATTTCTATACTGGGTGAGATATGAACTAGATAATTTCTATGCTGTTTCCCATAAATGGTTTTTTATTCCTATCACAATGCTAAGATTTATAACTTGGATTTCAGACATTGAAAAAATACTTTGAAACTATGACTGTTTTCCCTGTGCCTCACATTTAGAGAATGCTCTGTATTATCTCTTCTCAAGTGAAGAAACTGAGTGAATTACCCAGCCCATCAATGACAAGGAATGATGTGAACCCATGTCTCTGATTTCAAAGCTCAGGGGGCTGACTGTGGCTCATCATCCAGACTTCTTTTCTATATTTACAGAGGCAAAAGGTTTTCTCTTAAATATCTATTAGAATAAATTTAAAACCATAAGTTACTACTTAAAGGTGAATTGAAAAGTATGCTGTGCATTACTTGGAAGTGATATGTTTTACAAAAGAGGGGGGATTTTAAACAGATTTTCATTTATTTTTTGACATCACTGATAGCTTCAGGATACACTGGGAAATCAATGGTGTCAAAGGAAGAAAACAGAGAAAGCATCTGAGGGACTCTTCCGTCTTTTTTTCCTTGCCCCACATTGTTTCAGACAGGTGGAGTTGCCAGATGAAAGGCCAGTTATGTAAGTTGTTGACTATTGTAAGCAAAATTCAGTGCCTATCAGATCATGAGAAAGTATAGGAAGCAGTGCATGGAGACGCACAGGAAAAACTAGCCAATCAGAAGCCCTAGGTAATTTTGACTAATGAAGAGACAGGTTACTGAGAAGTAGACAGAATTGACAGGAACAGGTGGTAAAGAATGACTGCAAACCAGTTTCAAAGATGAATTTCAATTATTATTTCTATTTACTTGTGTAAAGTTTGCATTCTGGTGGTTCTATTTGGTTGAAGTTCCTGGTCCCACGTTCATGTGTGTGTTTAATCTCCCAGTGCAGGTATGTGTAAGCTCTCAAATGCTTATAGCATGTTTTAGCATGCTTTTCCTTGAAATTTAAATAACTCCATTTTTCATTTCATAAATATGTTTTCCCTTTACATGGAAAACTGTAACTTAGGATTACTTAGAAATTTAGATTCGATATTTAAGGTAATGATCTACAAATATTTTCTTAAAGAGAAATTTCATGTAAGTAAATAGATTTTATATTTTTATGCTCTATTCTGTTGAGTATTTGTTCTATTGGTCAGTCTTGCTGTTTATATTAACAAACATTTTAGTAGAAACCTAATTACTGAGTTGAACTTAACCAGCAGAGAGAATGAAGCTTCAGACGGTGAGAAGGTTTAACATTATAATCACTTTATCAAAAGAATCATCTCTACAACTATTAATTCACTCAAAAGTTTGCTATTCATTTTGGTTGAGCAGGATGCTAAGAGGGGACCATATACTGAGTTCAATGAAGAAAAAGATGTCATAAACAGGGAACTGTCTAAGAAGCAGAAGCAGGAAACCAAAGAAGGCAACTCTGATGGAAAGTCAGGGAAGATATGAAGACAAAAATTTATCACAAAATGTATGGGAGTTGGGAGAGGTCTTCTTTGTCTGTCATGAGCCAAGGCCAAGGTATGATGAGTAAGTATGAAGATCTTACTTTGGCTTATATATATTCTATCCAATTCACCTTGCTTTTCTCAAATCCCTTCTGAAAGATCCTATTTTTTATCACTTTTCTGAAACAGTATTTAAGACAATTACTAATGACTTCCCTACTATCAAGTCCAACTGCAATAACTTTGGTCTAATAACACCATAATAATTAACATAAGCTTCATGGTTGAAGAAAACACACATCCATTGCCTTAAGTCCCCACAAGTCAGAAGTATACTACCATAAGAATTTTGAGAATTTTATCAGAAACACTGGAAGTTAGGTTGAAAAGAGAAAGGAAGAGTACAATGTACTTAGAAGACATGTTGATATTAGTCCAATGATTTCTGTGCTCCAAAATTATAATGTGATCCATGTACAATACTGTGAGTTCTTAAATCTGTATTTACTTGTTAAAAACATCAATAGGAAGTAAACACACATAGTTACATGGCCGATAATATTGATTATTGTCTTTGATATTTCAAATCACCTAGGATGAATCACTKAGGGCATAGCCTTTTGGAACTACGTAACGGATTATCTTAAATAAATTAATTGAAACAGACATACCCTTAAGATAGGCTGCACCTGAGCCAATGTCCTCTAGGGTCTTCCCTAGTTTCTTTTCTGTTAGTTTTAGTGTGTCTGGTTTTATGTGGAGGTCCTTGATCCACTTGGAGTTGAACTTAGTACAAGGAGATAAGAATGGATCAATTCTCATTCTTCTGCATGTTGAACTCCAGTTGAGCCAGCACCATTTGTTGAA
>BDUI01004212.1:36977-59471 GCA_002335545.1 Apodemus speciosus
TTTCAGCTTGCAGTTCCAGGTCCATTATTTGGGGGTGGGGGGGAGTCAGGGCAGGAACTTTAAACAGCTTGTCACATCACACAGAGGAGAGAGAGGTAAATGTATACCTGCTTTCTCCCTTGAGCTCAGCTTCATTTCTTCCCTTTTATAGAGTCTGGTACCTCCTGTCTAGGGAATGATGCTGCCCACAGTGGGCTGGGTCTTCCTACATCAGTTAACTTTAGACAATCCCTATAGGCCAACTTAATACAGGCAATCCCTCATTGAGATTCTCTTTCCATTGGTTCTAGGTTGTATCAAAGTGACAATTAAAAGAGCCATCAGAGTGTGTGTGGCTTTTTTCTCTTTATAAGAGAGCTGAGTGGACAGTTTGGTATTACTTATATTCTCTTTACAAAGCTACATGAAAGTATGATTTAATGATTATACCTTGGCCTCTTTCTTTCCTTCCTTCCTTCCTTCCTTCCTTCCTTCCTTCCTTCCATCCTTCCTTCCTTCCTTCCTCCTTCCCTTTACTTTTAAGACAGAATCATGCTGTGTAGCACAGGCCAACAGAAAACTCAATGCTCCTGCCTCAGCATCCCGAATGCTGGCCTCAGAGGTGTGTAAGGTGCCACACCACCTGGTGGTGGCCCTCCTCAGCTCAGTCTGTCACAACCCAGACCATTCCCCTCCGCGCTCCTGAAGAGCAGTGAACCCAGCACCTCTCTAATTCCTTCCCGTCTTATCGCTGAACCAGCCACAAAGTGGATTGACAGGGACAGGGGAAACGAAAGACCATATTTTACAAGCTAACGACAGACATTATTTCACCTCGCCTTCCCGCCGAGGATGATGGATTGTCCTGGCATTTCTTGAACGAGAACAAACCCTTCAGCTCCTGAGATGGAGCCTGGCAGGCATGGTGATGAGTGGCTAGAGCCCAGCCCGTTTAATCTCCCTAAATGGTTCCCTATTCGTGTTTCTTGCGGATGGTTTGTTTAAAGAGGGTTGTATTTCTAGGTTCCCGGCTCTGTATGACACTCAGAGGCCAAACTGCTTGAAATAAGTTATCAAGGGCTGAGGAAGGCTGATCTGGAAATCCAGCTTCCCATAGGCCGAGTTTCGGTATCAACTACTAATGTCTGAAAGAGCCCACACGGGTGGGAGTGGCCGAATATCAATTACATCCAGGCACCAGGCTCAGAGTCAAGCCTTGCTATTGCTCTGTAAGGACTGGAGGCAGTGGTGGCAGAAACCTTTTATTCTGTGTGTGTTTGGGAGGCGTATGTTTGGGTGCACATGTGTGTGGAGGTCATAGGTCAGCCGTAGGTGTCATTCCTCAGGTGCTCTCCACTTTGTTTTTTGAGACAGGGTCTCTCATTGGCCTGGAACTCACAGATTAGGCTAGGGTTGTTGTAGGGTGAGCCCGATCACCCACCTGTCTCTGCCTCCTCAGTGCTGGGATTACACATGCCACCATGCCTGGCTTTTCCATAGGACTCCTGGTGCTCAGATTCAGGTCTGCAAGCTTGCAAGGCAAGTGGTTTACTAAGCCATGCCTCCAGCCCTAGAAACCATTTTTTAAAAAAACAAAAAACTGTGGCTTATTGCACAGAACATAAAGAAGATCCCAGCTGTCACCTTGAAGAGGTAGAACCCAGAAATTTCAGTTCCAGGAAATGGGGAACCCTGTCCCAGAGCTTCTGCAGAAGATGAACTGCAGAGCTAATGAGGAGCAAAGGCAGTGTGGTGGTTTGAATATGCTTGGCCCATGGGAAGTCACACTATTAGGAGGTGTGGCCTTGTTGGAGAAGGTGTGGCCTTTTTGGAGGAAGTGTGTCACTGTGGGCATGGGCTTCGAGAACACCCAGTGCTCAAGTTCTGCCCAGTGTGGAAGAGCCAGGTCCGCAGAACTCTCAGCTCCTTCTTCAGCACCATGCCTGCCCAGATGCTGCCATGCTCCGATCTTGATGATAATGGACTGAACCTCTGAACCTGTAAGCCAGCCCCAATTAAATATTGTCCTTTTTAAGAGTTGCCTTGGTCATGGTGTCTGTTCACAGCAATGAAACCCAAACTAAGCCGGTGAGGAGAAGGTCCCAGTTAGCTCCCTTCCTCATTACTGTGACCAAACACATGACAGGGTCACAGCCATCTGAAACACTCACTCCAGGGGATCCAGTGCCATCTCTGGCCTCCAAGGACACTAGGCACACACATGGTGCACAGGTACTCATGCAGGCAAATACCGATACGTATGGAACACAATCAAAACAAACACCCGAAGAGAGGCAGCATCTTAAGGTCAAGCTCTGGGCCATAAGGTTGTTCTCCATTCCTGTCAAACCAAACCAGTTCCAGAAGATTGCAGGAAAATACCCTTCCCCCACCAAGATACAGAGTGCCACCATCTTTACTCTGCACATATGCACAGCTGTGAGCTGTCCCCACAGCTTCACTTGATCTAGCTGGTGGTGACATTCTGAAAGGTTACACAATCTAGAAGACAGAGCCTGGCTGGTAAGTCATTGTTGCAGAGGTGGGTTGGGTTGGGGGTGGGGTAGGGGCTTGGAGTGGAGGAGTCTTAAGTTTATATGTCAGCTCTGCCTCTCTGTCTCTGTCTCTGTCTTTGTCTCTCTGTCTCTCTCTCGGTCTTTTGAAGTTTATATGTCAGCTCTGCCTCTCTGTCTCTCTCTCTGTCTCTCTGTCTCTCGGTCTCTCTCTGTCTCTGTCTCTCTGTCTCTCTCTCCGTCTTTTGAAGTTTATATGTCAGTTCTGCCTCTCTGTCTCTGTTTCTCTGTCTCTGTGTCCTTGTCTCTGTCTGTCCCTCTCTCTGTCTGCTTCATGGTCTACAGAGATGTGAACAGGCAGCCTCGTGCTCCTTGTGATGGTGAGAATAGGCATGGTCCCACAGGCCCCGTGGCCTCCTGGGATACTTATGACGTCATCCATTTTTTAGCCCTAGGAAATTTAGGGCAAGATGCAATGCAGAGCTCATGTCAAACGATTTCTTGTTTGTTCAGAAGAGCCAACATGAGCGCGACGGGTGAGTGACATCGTTCTTGGTTGTCCTTCCCAGACAGTTTTCCACGGAGGTCTGCGTAGACCCGTGGTTCTCAACACCCCTGACGCTGACGCCCTTTAAGATGGTTCACGTGGTTGTGATGCTTAACTGTGAGATTACTTCCTTACTACTTCATAGCTGGAATTTTGTTGCTGTTGTAAATCGTAATGTAAAGATCTGATGTAAAGAATATCAGATATCTATCATCTATGTGTCTGTCTATTTATCTATCATCTGTCTATCATCTATCTGATATTTGATACATCCATTTGTATATCTTTCTTTCTATCATCTGTTTATGACCTATCTATCTATCTATCTATCTATCTATCTATCTATCTATCTATCTATCTATCTATCTATCTATCTATCTATCTATCTATCTATCTATCTCCCCTGTGAAAGGGTCTTTTGACCCACTAGCATAGACCCATGGCTGTTGGACAAACTTGCCTTTCACACAAAACCGTGACGCTGCAATGCTTCTCCAGGGACGCTAGGGGGCGGCATCGCACTACAGTTCTTGCATGCAATGCTATATGCACTCTTTCAGTCTCCAACCTCTTCTTCCCTCAGAACAAAGCACCTTTGCCCAACTCCCGTCTAGACCCCACCCTTCCCTTCTCCTCCCCAGCCCAGGCGGTCGATTTCAGGATTCTCAGGCCCGACTTCTGGGTACTCAGTGAGTTTACTCAGGGGTGAATCCATTCTGTGTGTGACCTGACACACCACTCCCCCCCTCCCCCCGCCCCACAGAAGAGCAGTCACTTAAGCTATGCGTGATGCTTTGTCTTCAGTTGGCCCGCCTCTACCGCAACCCCCAACCCAGGCTGAGTATGTCAGACAGAGCCCCCAGCTTACTGATTTTCATGTAGCTTGTCCCACACCAGGTAAAGAAGCCAGCAATGGCTCGAATGGTGTTGGTGCATTTCGAATCTGCCTGCACCGTGAGGGGAGGTCTTCAGACACATGCTAGTTTTCGATGGGAAGGTGCCCATCTGTAGACATGACTCGAATTTCAGTTTATTGACTAAATGGCCGTCCGTGCCACGGTGGGCCTCCTCCAGTCAGTTGGAGCCTCAAGGACACTAAAGCTGAGATTTCTCAGAGAAAGAGTTCTGCCTCCTGACTGCAGTGTGCAACTCCTCCCTGAGCTCCAGCCTGCAGGGCACTCCACAGACCCTGGGCATGAGGCCAGGAAGGCGGCGCCTGGACATCAGCGCTGTCCTTCATGTCTCCTTTCCCTTTCTGCCTGTCTTTCACGTCCCCGTCTTCTCCCTCCTCATCTGTGTCTGTCTGTCTATCTATCTATCTATCTATCTATCTATCTATCTATCTATCTATCTATCGCAGGAGTGTCTTTCTGTCCGACTGTCCATCCATCCATCCATCCATCCATCCATCCATCCATCCATCCATCTATCCAGGGAGTTCATATGTATGTATGTATGTATGTATGTATGTATCCATCTAGGGAGTATCTATCTATCTATCTATCTATCTATCTATCTATCTATCTATCTATCATGACAGGAGTGTCTGTCTGTATGTGTGTCTGTCTGCCTGTCTGCCTATCTATCCATCCATCCATCTAGGGAGTGCATCTATGTATCTATGCATCTATCTATGTATCTATGTATTTATCTATCTATGTATCTATCTATCAATCACAGGAGTGTCTGTCTGTCTGTCTGTCTGACTATCCATCCATCTAGGGAGTGTATCTATGTATGTATGTATGTATGTACGTACGTGCGTATGTATGTATCTATCTATTTATCACAGCAGTGTTTGTTTTTCTATTTATCTACCATCTATCTATGGAGTGTGTGTATCTACCTATCACAGGAGTGTCTGTCTTTCTATCTATCCCTCCATCCATCCATCTAGGGAGTGTGTATCTATCTATCTATCTATCTATCTATCTATCTATCTATCTATCTATCATCCATATACAATTTGTCTGTCTATCTGTCTACCTATCTATCTATCTATCTATCTATCTATCTATCTATCTATCTATCTATCTATCTATCGCAGGAGTGTCTTTCTGTCCGACTGTCCATCCATCCATCCATCCATCCATCCATCCATCCATCCATCCATCTATCCAGGGAGTTCATATGTATGTATGTATGTATGTATGTATGTATCCATCTAGGGAGTATCTATCTATCTATCTATCTATCTATCTATCTATCTATCTATCTATCATGACAGGAGTGTCTGTCTGTATGTGTGTCTGTCTGCCTGTCTGCCTATCTATCCATCCATCCATCTAGGGAGTGCATCTATGTATCTATGCATCTATCTATGTATCTATGTATTTATCTATCTATGTATCTATCTATCAATCACAGGAGTGTCTGTCTGTCTGTCTGTCTGACTATCCATCCATCTAGGGAGTGTATCTATGTATGTATGTATGTATGTACGTACGTGCGTATGTATGTATCTATCTATTTATCACAGCAGTGTTTGTTTTTCTATTTATCTACCATCTATCTATGGAGTGTGTGTATCTACCTATCACAGGAGTGTCTGTCTTTCTATCTATCCCTCCATCCATCCATCTAGGGAGTGTGTATCTATCTATCTATCTATCTATCTATCTATCTATCTATCTATCTATCATCCATATACAATTTGTCTGTCTATCTGTCTACCTATCTATCTATCTATCTATCTATCTACCTACCTACCTATCACAGGAGTGTCTGTCTATCATCTGCTTATCCATCTATCATCTATCCCATCTCCTCTCTGTCTTCTATGTGTCAGTCATTCTTATCTAACTGTCTGTCCATTTGTCTATCCATTATCAGCATAGATGAGTTCTCATCTCACAATGATGGTTTATTCTTTCTTTTCTCTCTCCTTCTCCAGCTCCCCCTCCCCCCTTTTGAGACAGGCTCTCTCTGTGTATCCTTCACTGTCCTGGAAATCTCTCCGTAGACCAGGCTGAATTTGAACTCAGAGATCCACCTGCCTCTGGCTCCCAAGTGCTGGGATTCAAGGTGTGCACCGCCACTGCCCAGCCGGGGACAGTTTATTCTTAAGCCAAATATAAGTGACCATGATCCAGGAACACAGATTCAATCCCAAATAATTTGTTCCAAGGTGGAATTTTTTTTATGTAGTTGCAAAACAAAAGGAAGCCATGAATCATGCCATTTTTCAAATACGTTGATCCCGTGACCAGGAAGGTGGGTTACAGCCAAGTGGGGAAATCTGTTGTAAGTCTCAGACGTTCTTTGATGACATCATTGCATTTCGAGTGGCGTAAGTGAGCCACCTGGTTAGCACGTCCCAAGAGTTTCACATGACAGTCAAAGGATGCTGGGTCAGTATCGTAATGTTCTTTCTGCTATTATGATAAATTACTCTGACCAAAAGCAATTCAGAGGAAGAGGGGATTATATTTGGCTTATGCTTCCGGATCACTGACGGAAGTTAGGGCAGGAACCTGGAAGGCAAAAGCATGGAGGAATGCCGTTTGCTGACTCAGTCACTCGCTAGCACATGCTCAGCTAGCTTGCTTACAGAGCCCAGGCTATCTGCCTAGGGCTGGTGCCGCCCACAGTGGGCTGAGTCTTCCTGCATCAATTAGTAACCAAGAGACTTCCCTACCGACGTGCCCACGGGCCAATCTGATCTGGGCTTTAATGACTCTAGGCTGTGTTACGTTGACAATTAAAACTGACTCAGAGAGCCAGAGGGGGAGGTGGACAAGCAGTAACCCAACGTAATTTGGTCCTGGATCTGCAGCATTTAAAACTCTCCACGATTAATGCAGTTCTGCATATCCAGTCAAGCCATGTGGCATCTTCAACACAAAGGTGGCTTTTCAAAGAGAACGTCGCTTTATAACATTCTTCTGAACACATCAATTATCTACCTACCTGTCTATATCAAGCTATCATTCTCTCTATAATCTGTTAATCATTTGTGCCTGTGGACCCATCTACCTACAATCTAACAGTGATTTACCTACATCTGTTGGTCCTCTGATCATCCTGATGACACCCATGCTGTCTCTCCTTCCCTGTACACGCATATCTAGAGGAATCTTATCTGTCTCCATGGAGACCCCGAGGGACAGAGATACTACGTTCCGTTTAGAAACTCTGGTGCTTGAAGACGCCGAGCTTTGAGTCCGAGGTCATGTTTGCTTTCAACAAAAGCCACTCTTGCTACCTGGGGGAGCTTTGGGGATGAGACCATCAAATGACATGCCTTGTTTGATATTCTTTAAGTGCTGTTGAGGTAAAAGATCAGACACGCTAAGCAAGAAAACACACTGTTCTCCCCTTTCATAAGAGTGATGGTTAATCACAGCCGGTCAACTTGATACAAAGAGTCACCTGGGAAGAAAGTGACCCTGGAGGCCTCCTGTCAGGATTATCTACGTAAGGTCCATTGGTGTGGAACGGACCATCTTTGCTTCTTTGCAAACGCTTGAGTGTACGAATATAATCTCCTGAGTCCATTCAGTGCTGCTGGCTCATATGGACATGGGTTTAGGGCTGACCACTCGGAACGGATAACCAATCAGGAAGCTTGTCCCTGGAGAAAATGGATTCTTCCTTTCAGCAGCCAAGGATGACCTAGCTCTTCGTCTAGGGGTTGGGCCCACTCACACTGGCACGCTGCCGTCTTGTGGTGTGATTGTGCAGGTCTTGTTTGTTGTCGGGACCCCATGGGCGCAGCCTCCCTGTGGTATCTAAGAGACATTATCTTCCACCAGATATCCTGGTCCTTTGGCTCTTCCCGTATTTCCCCCCTCCCCCCTCCCCCCACTCCCTTGGTTCTTTCTTAGTGTTAGGGATTGGGATTACGTTGCAGATGTATCCGTCAGGATAGGGCACCCCCTGATCACTTGCCCTTCCACATTTTGACCAGTCGTACATTTCTGGGATGGTCTCTGTCTGCTGCAGAAAGAAACGTCGCAGATGAAAGGCGCGAGAGAGTTCATCTAAAGGTTTGGAGCCTGGATCCACAGAGAAGAACGTTCATGCCGGGTTCGTCTGGCTCCGGGTGAGTTGCCTTGCTCAGTATGATATTGTCTAGAAAGAACCATGTTAACTGTGGTGGGCGGGATCATTCCCTGGGCTGGAGATGCCAGACTGTAGGAGAAGGAGGAAGCAAGCTGAACTGCGAACATCTGTCCATCCCTCTCTGCTTCCTGTCCCAGGTGTCGAACTCCAGCTGCTTTGATTTCCTGCTATGATTGACCGTAGGAGCTAAAAAGAGACCCTTCACTTTCGTCTGGGCATTTTATCTCAGCAACAGGAGAAAAGAAACTTAAAGCAAAGACATACCATTCCCCCTCCCGCCAGGGCTGGGGACAAAGTGGGCAGGGGTCGGGGTGGCGCTTCCCAGAGCGTGGCCTTGCCTGCTGTGGGGGCAGAGAGATGCCTACAGAGGTGTTTCTAGTCTTTTCTAATGGCGTCCAGGGCCTCTTCTCTCTCCTTCCACAGCCTGGTGGGGGTCCGGTCCCAGCACGAGATCCCCCCCCTGATCCACACAGCGACTTCTCGCTCCCTCTTCCGTTTGGCTGGGAAGTTGCGGGCTGGCTCTGAGTTTTGGAGATGGAGGTAGGATAGGGTGGGGGTGGGGGAGGCAGATAACTCGTTTCGTAGCCTCCTTTTTCTGCGAAGCCCTATTTATCACACGCAGATGGAGGAAGTTAGACTCTGATGCTGTGCTTGGCTGCGAGGGAGGCTACGGGAGACACTCTTCCCCTTCACACAAGGGAGAAAACGAAGCATTCTTCCCTAAGAAAGGGCCCTGATTGGGCTGCCTGCGGATAGCAAGTGCTGCCAAGTTATGGGAACCTTGCGTGCAGGGGGTGGGGGTGGGGGTGGCGGAGGAGATGAGGGCCACTGTCCCAGACCGCCGCTCTCTGCCTGGACCTCCGTGGGCATCTTCCCCCCACCCCCCCGCCTGATGCTGGGTCCCGTGGCCAGACTTATTCACAGTCTAGTGGGCATGGGGGAGGGGTTGTTGTTGTTCAGTGGGCCTCTGAGGCAGAGTGGGTACCGGGGCCCCTGTGAAGCACGAGGGGCTGCATAGGGCGAGGTTTGGAAAACCCTTGTATGTACTTTTCAGGATGGGGTGCCTGATTCTAGATCCATCATTGTGTGTGTGGTCATGCACTGAGTTTCAGGTCCTGGTCTGCTGGTTCTAGAAAGTATGGGCTGCGTTAAACAGCACCCACATCACGATGATGATGATGATGATGATGATGATGATGATGATGATGGTTGTTGTTGTTGTTGTTGTTATCGTTGTTGCTGCTGCCGCAGCTATTAATTTTATGTGTATGGTTGTCTGCTTGCTCACCACATACATGCAGTACTAGCAGAGGCCAGCAGAGGGCACCAGATCCATTGGATCTGGAGATAATGTATGATTGTGAGTGGTGGTGTGGGTGTTGATTTTATGGAATAGCAACCATGGTTCTTAGCCTCTGCRTCATCGCTCCAGACCTGCATTGGTCTTCCTAGCCAATTCCCTCTGTTGGCTGTAGTCCAGGGAGGATTTTCAAAAGATAAAACCATGTTGGGACTGGGAAATGGCCTAGTGTTTAACATGCACACCTTGTAAACACAGGGACCTGAGTTTGATTTCCCCAGAATCCTAGTTAAAAAAAAAAAAAAAAAAAAAAAAAAAGTCAAATGAACACCAGGCACACTAATATGTACTTATAATGTCACTATTGAGCATTCAAAGACAGGAGAATGTCTGGTACTCGCTGGCCTACTTGGCTAGTTTCAGGCCAATGATAAATCCTTTCTCAGCTCCCTGCTGCTGTCTGAAGCCAAGGACTTCTCCCGCAGGCTGCACCGACAGCTCAGAGGCATGATTCACACAGGGTATCCAGGAGTTATAGTTGTTCATGGTGATGACAATAAGAAACACAAACACCACTGAAGACCTAGGAGCATTCCTGGTAATTATAGAGAGACAGCCAGTGTCAGGATGGGGAGGGGTTGAGGATGGAAATGGAAGTGTGGGGGTGGGGTGTAACCCCTGGGTATCATATGACTCCCTACTCAGTGGAGAACTCAGTGGAGTGATCTATAGCAAGGATTTAGTAATCACTGGGGCTGAGCATCTCCCAGAAGGGTCTTTCCAGCCATGTCTCCAAAATTCTCATGCTGGGCTCAGGAATGCAGGGCAGAGGGGACTCTGTTGGTGACAGGGTTGGGTTCGTGAATGCTGAGCGTACTTTCCGCATAAGGCACCTCTGGAAATGTTGCTTGGGACTGTGGGGTTTCCACTTCTGAGTGGCCCCCAGTAAGGATTTTGGTTATGGTCCAGATGGCATTGGCCTATAAACTGGTTAGCACCATCTTCAGGAAAGACCAGGGGGTGTTAGCAGTTGGACTTCAGGGTGGTCTGGACTAGTCTTGCACAGTGAAATGTGCAAGCTCCACAGAAATTTCTATAGTGGCCAATAGCCCAGGTTTCTTCACGGTTCATCCGCGTGTGTTGTGGATAGCCCTGGGTTATATTTTGATGCTAATTCCACTCCTGGGAGGGGCTGCAGTGAACCTTCTCCCCACCTTAACTTTTCAAATAAAGGCTTGAGCCAATGATTGGGCAGGAGGAAGGAGGAGGAGCTGAGGGTTTGGGGGAGGAGCTGAGGGTTTGGGGGAGGAGCTAGGAGGATTGACAGGAAGGGGAGGAGCTATGGAGGATCAACAGAGAGGCTGGAGGGAAGCTCCTGTCCTGGAGAACCCGCAAGTTATATGGGATAATATAGATGGGAATAGAATAGTGTAGTGGGAGATCTGCCCAATCTAGGCTTTTAGCTTGTATTGTTATTGATTGAGTTGAGATTTCTTTTACTGGGTAATTGGGTTGGAAAAATATAGCAACACTCTTGTGGATCACCCTTGTGTGGTCAGGTACATGAAACCTACGAGGCACTGTTGAAGTGGAAACTTCTGGTTTCTCTGGAGTCTCAGTTATATCATGTGATCTTTTTCTGGATACTACCTTATGAGGGGATGGTTTGCTGAAGCAGACATGCGGGTGGGTGTTTTGCTGAGAGCAGGAGTGTGTTTTTCTGGAAGTTGCCTGGAAATAGGACATGTGATGCTTTGTTAGAGCGGATGCTCAAGAGGACACGTGATGTTTGGAAAGGGTAGAAGTGTAACCCAACAGTCAGTGGATGACTCTGGCATCGGTTCACCTTGCCACTCTCCGCTGACTTGGTAAAGAGAAACATACCGAAGAACTTCTCGTGATACTGCATTAGCTTCTATGCAGACTCTGGCGGATTGGCAGAGCCTTGCAGTTTCTTCTGGATTGAACTGCTGTTGCTGATTTGTGAATGGTGTTTGCAAGTGGATCGAGTGACAGCTACTGATTCGTGTGAACTGAACTGCTGATGTCCTGACAACAAAGATTGGAATCAACTGAGAGAACTATTTCTAAGCGGGTCCACATCCTCCCAATTAACCTTTCCTTTCCACTACCTCTGTTGGGTGGTGGGCTAGGCAGGAGGCTAAGGCATTTGAGAGCCCTTATTAAAGTAGGTTTTGAAAAACTAAGCCTACACACCATACTCCATGGCAGCATTTGACTCAAGTGCTTCTTCTTCCTTGTAGAATGTAGTGAGCTTYCTTTGGTGACACCATTCACAAACAGATGTGTGCAGCTACACATCCCTCTGGCAAGCAAGGCCCCATGTTCCTGCGTGTGGCCTAAAGGAGACAGACCTGATGTGTGCTTGGTAGTAGAATAAGATACCGCCCCCTAAGAGAATCTCCCGGCCTCACGCCATGCAGGGGCAACCAGCGCCTAGGATGCTGCCCAGAGCTACAAGAAAGCAGATCTCACCCATCAAAGGCAGAGGAGACAGACCTGGTGTCTTAGTCATGTTCTATTGCTGTGAAGAGACCCTACCACTAAGGCAACTCTTATGAAAGAAAGAAGCATTTAATTGCGGCTGGCTTACAGTTTCAGAGGTTTGATCCATTATCATCATGGCAGGATGCATGGTGATAAAGTCTTACATTTCATAAGCAATAAGACTAAGTTGTCGGGGTTGGGGATTTAGCTCAGTGGTAGAGTGCTTGCCTAGCAAGCACAAGGCCCTGGGTTTGGTCCTCAGCTCTGTTTAAAAAAAAAAAAAAGACAAAATAAAGACTAAGTTGTCCACACATAAGTACTTCTAACAGATCAATAAGGTGAGAGATTAGAAGACTGGGCATGGCTGTCCCATCATGGTGACTGGCGTGGAGTACACCGGGCTGCACCTGTGTGTTTATGGCAGGTGTTTGAGTCCCCACATTAGGACTGGCCCCAGCTTTCTTTTAGACATGGGGGAAAAAATCAAGTTACTTTTCTTGCTAGGTCAGTTCGTTGGAGCGGTAGCTGAGAGTTACATCCTGGTCCACAGGCAGAGAGATGAACTCTGGGTCTAGCATGGGCTTTTGAAACCTCAAGGCCTGCCCCTAGAGACACACTTCCTCCAACAAGGCCACACCTCCTGATCCTTCTAATCATTTCAAATAGTTCCACTCCCTGGTGACTAAGCACTCACATATGTGAGTCTTTGGGGGTGGGGGTTGGGGGGGAGTGGTGGTCATTCTTACCGAAACCATCACAGCCCAGGAGACCATTTGCCCTTTCTAAAAGTTGACTTAGTCGTGTGATTCAGTCTCTTTACCGCAATGGAAACCCTAAGATGGCAACTTTGGTAGGCAAGCTTCTGCTTGCTCAGGAATCACTCTTCCCAGCCCACCTTTGGGCTTCTACCTGCTATGCTAGAACCTTCTTCAGCCACGACGAGCTTAGGAGTGGGGTTATGTAGCTTCTGGACTCTGCACTAGTATTAAGCTTTTTAAAAAGTCTTCCTCTGGCCTCTCCCCTTGGGTGGGATTTCTCACAGAGGAATTTCCCGGGTCCCCGAGGAAGGGCAATCTCTGAATGCACGTCTTCTACATTTTTTTTGTTGTTGTTGTTTTGTTTTTCAAGACAGGGTTTCTCTGTGTAGTCCTRGCTGTCCTGGAACTCACTCTGTAGACCAGGCTGGCCTTGAACTCAGAAATCCGCCTCCCAAGTGCTGGGATTACAGGCGTGCGCCACCACGCCCGGCTGCGTCTTCTACATTTTTACTCTTACCATCCCTTATGCATGACTTTCTTTCCAGGCTATTGATTGACTCTCTGTAGTCTAGTGAAGGTAAAAAAGAAGAAAAAAAGAAAAAAAGGAAAAAGGAGAGGGTAACTCTTTTAAAGAAAAAGAGGAAAGTTTCGGGTCGATACCAAAGCCACAATTTCCCTCTGACTCAGCACAACCGCCTCGATCCGTTTAATGACAGCTATCTGTCAATTTAAGTATGGTTTCATGAACCTCCCTAAGAGGAAAGCACTGCTCAGCTTTTATAGGTCCAGATGTCATTGGTATTGCGATCTTTTGGATGTAGTGAGGGGAATGGGTATTTATAATAGTAGAAGTGCAGGTTGAGATGAAACATTTTCTACACCAGCCCTCCCTCTCAGCCTGATTATCTGGAAATGGGTTCACAAGCGTACCCACAGTGGTGAACTATATATACACAAAGTGTCCTGATCAAAAGTTAGGTTTTATCATTTGTTGACTTGTGTCGACAGGGAGCTAAGAGAGACAGGTCTGTGTGTCTCTGCTTAGGTCTGCTGGAGGCTCTTGGGGGTCTCAGGGTCATCTTTCCAGTCCCTGTCAATCAGTGCTGGCCAGCCTTGACATCCAGCCCAGTTCTGTGATATTCCTCAGTTAGAGCTGGCTTCTCTGTCTCCATGCACTGGGCTCAGGCGCTCTCTGTACAGCACAGAACCAGCCAGCATGTATAGTCAAGAGCTGAGTCAACTTAGCCGTCATGTGTTACCGATAACAAACAGGTTGGCTAAGCCTTGCAAATCCTAACTTCAGCTCCGGCAGCAGACTTCTTAGTGGTCCAGAGATGAGAGTTCTCCATCGTTAACACCAACCTTCACGGGAGAAACCAGAAGGTCGAACTAACCTGGCAAGAAAGGTAACTTGATTTTTTCCCCCATGTCTAAAAGAAAGTTGGGGCCAGTCCCAATGTGGGGACTCAAACACCTGCCAGAAACACACAGGTGCAGCCYGGTGTACTCCACGCCAGCCACCATGATGGGACAGCCATGCCCAGTCTTCTAATCTCTCACCTTATTGATCTGTTAGAAGTACTTATGTGTGGACAACTTAGTCTTATTGCTTATGAAATGTAAGACTTTCTCCAGATTATCATTTGTTTTTAATGTTCCTGTCTTCAGTCATATTGACATGCCTAATCTACAAAACATCCCTGTTTTGAGGACACAGGCATGTAGTTCTATTTGCACACCACATAGATCCTCAGTAACTCCTGTGCCATTGTGGAATAATAATTCTTAAGCATTGTGACTTTGGCTTTTGTGGATAAAGGTTTATGTTCCTCCTGAGGTAGAGGAGACATCTTGAACAGAACAGAAATCTTGAATTCTGAATTTTGTTTGATTAAAAAATATTCTTTGGGTCTATGGGGTGATTGAGCTGGGACATTATTAAAGTCCTCATCTTATTAATATTCATAACGGTGACCCCATTTAAAAGAGAAATTGGCAAATTATAGAAACAAAAAGATCTAAATCAAATAGCACTGAAAGGCAAACCCCTAAGCCAACAAGTATTGGCAGTGTGGCTTATTTAAGCTATCAGTGCACAGACAACAGGGACCTGTGAGGACTGTGGGGGGGGGGGGGGGGGAGAGAGAGAGAGAGAGAGAGAGAGAGAGAGAGAGAGAGAGAGAGAGAGAGACTGACTTGGGACTGTTGTCAGGTTGAAGAGTCCAGAAACACACATCGCTCTAGCTCCAGGTAAAGCGAAGGCTTTGTGTGAAATGGGCTGGTTTGAAAGTATTACATCATGGAGAAACAGAACAGCCCGATTGTGCAGAGAAATGAAATGCCCGTGAGCTTCACTTGGCCTCTGACCACTTGGGGGAGGCAAAAACTAAAACATTAGCTACTTATGGTGGAAATGACATCGACCAGAAAAGTGAGGTTTCCTTGTATTTCCCTTCTCAGGCTTAACAATGGTGATGATGTTGTCGGTGGTAAATGGGATGGTGATGCTGATCAAAGTGGTGCTGCTGGGGTGTTGATGACGGTGATGATGAAGGCGACGGTAGTCATGGTGATGATGGTGATGCTTATAATGGTGGTAATGATGGTGATCATGTTGGGGACAGGGATGTTGCCAGTGAGGGAAACGATCACCTTCTCCTCTCACCCTTTTGCTTGTGTCTGCTTTACCATCATCAGATAGTYCCTATGGTGAGGACAGCCATATACTTTACTGAAATCCCCACCCCCGTTTAGATCCTCTGCCTCTGACATGCGCAGATGGTGCCGGCAGAGCTCCTTAGGGTCGCGGACATGTAAAGGAAAAAGTGTCCTTGGCTATTGATTAGCTGGTGCGTCAGCTTAGCTTCGCCGTGGGGCATCCAGTGGCCGTCATGTCTTCCTCTCCCCACCCTACCCTCCAGAACAACGTTTCACATCTCTGAGACTCTCTGGAACCTAGGAGCAGACTCTTATCTGTACTAGAACCTTCTCTGGGTACCTTGGTCGTGGGCTGTGAAGTCAGCCTGACTTGACCTCACTAAGAACAGTGGTGCTTCTGGTGGCTCGTTAGCGTTGCTAATGGGAGTGGCCCACACAGGAAGAGTCTCCGTGATGTGCCCACGGGTGCCTTCTTCTAGTAGGGCTTTAATAAGTGGGAGACACGCTTTCTAAACAACCTACACTCTAGCATAATAGTCTGCATTTAATTGTTTTTTAATCAGAGGCAAGATGTGAAGGCTCGACGGAACGCCCCAGACTCTGACAGTCAAATGCTGGTAGTGACAAATGGCTCCCCGGTCCGGTGGCATTTCCAGTGCATCTGTCAGAAGCAGTTAGGCTTCCCTAACGGCTGGCAGATTCATCTTTTGGAGGAGTGGTGCGATCACTCTGGCCTCTGAATTATGAAAAGTGACAATTTTTCCCTTGTGAATGATCGTAGACGGCTCGGCATCTATGGCCGACTGACTCTGTGAAACAAGCGAAGCGCACCGAGAAAGCCGCATTGTGGTGTCCTGGGCTGCCCACCTCTGAGGATTTTCTGTGGATTGAAGCCAGAGTGGGAGTATCTAGGTCAGGAAGGAGGAGATATTTTAATTTGTAGGACAGGGGCTGGAGGGATGGCTTCGTGGCTAAGAGTATGTGCTGTTTTTGCAGAGTGAGTTCAATTCTCAGCCTACATCAAGCAACCCACAGGAGTGCCTGTGACGCCAGCTCTAGGGATACGGTGCCCTCTGCTGGCCACCGTTGGGCACTGCACACACTTAAATCTTTAAAAGCTGTAGCTCATGGTGCGTGAAGGGGAGAAGGCCAAGGCTTTGAGGGTCTGATCTCTATACCACAACTATGTCCTAGACCCACATCTGTGTGCTGAGGGCCTCTCTGCTCTGTGATCCTGAGAGCATCATCTCAGCCAGATGAAAATGAATAATTTATAAGATTCCCCCCTCCCCCCCGGAGATTTTCAGACTGTGAAATCTATTTAGAATGGGAATTTGTAGTTACAAATCAGTATATTTAAAAAGATCACGACACAATTACTTTTCTCTCCCTCAGTCTTCTCTTCCACTGCCAAAGGGAAGATCTTCCATCCCTGCCGAGCCGTGACAGCATGGTTGTGTGACTGCCTTCAGCTGATGGACTCTGGGTGTGTTAGAGCTGGTTCTGTGGCGGATGTGTTGCCCTGTCATGATTCCTCCAATCTCCAGCAGCTCCCTAGTCTGAAATCCCAGAGAGAGCTGAGGCTGACTGGGGAGAGGCATATTCTTATGGAGAGATTCAGATTTGTATCAGCACATGGGGCTGTTTCTTAATGCAGCCTTGCCTTACTAATACTGACTGATGCAGTTGCTCACAGCTACCCCTTCCCTCCATAAGGAGTCAGACCAGCAGAGAGCAGACAAGCCTCTTCCCAGCCACCAGCTGTGACTCATTTTTCTCCTCCTCCTCCTCCTTCTCCTCTTCCTCTTCCTCCTCTTTCTCCTTCTCTTCTTCCTCCTCCTTTTCTTCCTCTTCCTCCTCTTCCTCCTTTTCCTCCTCTTCCTCCTTTTTCTCCTCCTTCTCTTCCTCCTCATCTTCCTCTTCTCCCTCCTCTTCTTCCTCTTCTCATTCTCTTCCTCCTCCTCCTCTTCATCTTCTTCATCTTCCTCATCTTCTTTTCCTCTTCTTCCCATGGGACCTGTGCATAGTCTGGCAAGAGGGGAGGAGTCAAGAATTCATCTTTATCCCAGAAACCACACTTCGGTTTGCAGCTCAAAACTTAAGGATTTAGAGGTTGATGCTGGCGTTTGCATCAGGCAGCTTTACCTAGAGTACAAGTGCTGGGCAGGTGTGACTGAAGGTAGGACCAGGAGAGATGGGTTCATACTGTTGTTTCCACCAAAAACTGAGTCAGGGTCTTTGAGCCTGGAGGTGTGGGGGTGGGGCTCAGTGGAACAGATCCAGCAGGCAGGAGGAAGAGTGAAGAGAGGAGAAGGAAATATCTAAGGACAGGAGGTGGCATGCCTTTGGCAACAGGAAAGCTGCCTGCATGAGCAATTGAAAAGTCTTGCTACTCCTCAGAGTATAAAATGCATGCACATCCTTTTGAGACAACAACAAAAGCAGTGCATATTACATTGGTAATACCTTCTGGACCAATTTTTATTTTGGGGTTGTATGACCAAACTAAACAGTGGAGAGGTGGGTGCACTCACTTTCTACAACCCTCATCCTGGGTTGTCTGTCTACAGGAAGTCACAGCTGAGTTCTGACTGACTGGGCCCTTCGCTGGGGTACCTTAAGGTCTCTGTCTTGTGAACTGTTCACATCTCAAGGTGGCGGCAGACTTCTCCTTCTACCGCTTCATAGCCTCCCAGACATGGTGTCTCCATCTCTGCCCTTGCCAGGCAGTCTAGAGAGGAAGTCCCTTGGCTTGTCTTTCTCCAGGCTTCTCTTAGCGGTTTTGTCTCTGACATCTTGATCCTCCTCCCAAATCATCTGTCTTAGCTAGGGTTTTAATGCTGTGAACAGACACCATGACCAAGGCAACTCTTATATAGAACTGCATTTAATTGGGGCTGGCTTGCAGTTTCAGAGGTTCAGTCCATTATCATCATGGCGGGAAGCATGGCAGTGTACAGGCAGACATGGAGCCGAGAGTTCGACATCTTAGTCCAAAGGCAGCCAGAAGCAGACTGTCCCTTCCTCTCTGGGTGGAGCTTGAGCAAAGGACCTCAAAGCCCACCCTCACAGTGATGCATTTCCCCCAACAAGGCCACACCTCCTTCAACAAGGCCACACCTCCTCCAACAAGGCCACACCTCCTCCAACGAGGCCACACCTCCTAATAGTAGCACTTCCAGAGGGCCAAGCATATTCAAACCACCAGACTACCCTAACCAATGAAGGAATCCTCATAACCTCTTTTGACAGCCACCACCACCACTGCTGCATCTGGGGGCACAGCTGCCATTGATTTTGTCACTTAGAAAAGTCCCTAAAACTGGGCTGGAGAGATGGCTCAGCAGGTAAGAGCACTGGCTTCTCTTGCAGAGGACCAGGTTCAATTCAGAGCATCCACAACCATCTGTTAACTCCACTTCCGAGGTATCTAGCACCCCCTTCTGGCCGCCATGGGTACTTGTATTCACGTGGTACACATGAGCAGGCACACACACACACACACACACACATGAATTAAAGATAAGTGTTTTTTTTTTTTTCAGAAGCTACATTTTAAAAACAGAAAGACAAAGACTAACAGTGTCTCTGATGTTTATTCTTGTTGTAACACTCACCTCACCTAGGGTGATGTGTGTCTGATTCTCACTCCCTGGAAGGGTGAAGTTTGCAGGATAAACAATGAGAAAAGAAAAGCATTATCTTGTAACGCAAAAAGCCACTCACTCACACCATGCATGTTTCACAGGAAACAGCTCTTGCAGACGCGGGAAGCCACTACTGCCAGAACAGGAACCCTGAAGAGACACACTCAACTTCCTGTTTTGTCAGTAAAGTTTTATCAGAAGGGTCCCCAGCTGGTCTGGTCTGCCCACAGTGACACAGTGGCTTTGACAGGTGCCACGTGCTACCCGAAGGGCCTTGGCATTGCCCACCCTTTGCAGAAGTTTGCAAAACTCCTGACCCGGGAGAACTTCGTTGCCGGTGTTTGCTATTTAGGGCAGAGCAACGGCCATAGTTTTCAGAGACTGGGACAACTGTACCGGCATTGCTGGAACACCAGCCAGCCCCATTAGTCTGTGGTTGACCACCTGTCATTGTGAGTCTTACAACTTCTCCATCACCCGTTCAACAAGTAGGCTGTGGAGGTGAGGCCGGGCGGGCCATCTATTAGCTTATTAGGGAGCCGGGAGAGGAATGCTGGATTTTTGTCCTCTTAGGAGTTTTATGATGTATGTGGAGCTTTTTATCATTATCTTGCTGACCTTCACACTGGCACCTGGGAGGCCTTTCCTAATGTACTTTCTTCAGAAAGATGATTAAAGCCAGGGAATCGTGGCTTCAGTGCAGCTGCCGCGTCAGCGCCTTTGTCCCCAGTGGGGGAGGAGAGAGAGGGAGGGGGGCTTTAGGACTATGCAGTCTCACATGGTTGGGATGTCTGGATGCTAACCTAAATCTCCCGGGTCCCCACATGGCTGTGCACACTCTGTCCCTTGTCTTGACCATGTGTGCGATAAGGAAAGATTGCTCTCTCCTCGTTCATGAAAACCTCAGACCTGAGGAAAAGTGCGGGCGGGCGGGCGGGCGTGCGTGCGAGCGTGCGTGCGTGCGTGCGTGCGTATGTTGTCTGTTTTCCCGGCCTCTCTAGGCATGGCTGCTTGCTTTCAAGTGATCCTTAGTGATCAGATAGAGCCAGGGCTGTAGCTCTTGCCATCTGATTACTATTATTGAACTAATAGCCCAAATGGATACATTTCCGGTGTTGTCAATACAGCTAATTGCTTACCATTATGTCTCCGTCGGCCTAGAAACCCACCCCTAGTAGGGGACCTGTGAGCATCTCCAGGTGGGTGGGGCCCGGCAGCTGCCCCAGAGCGTCTCCAAAGCCTCCCTTTCCTGGTAGCCTTTTGCTGTTGCTCCTCAGAACCCTGGAGGGTCAGTTCAGTTTCGCTTCTCTTACCTCCGTGGGACTCACACTTTAAGGGCCCTCTTACCCTTGTCTCCTTTCTTGTTCCTTCGCTCTTTATTTCTATGCGTCTAAGAAACAGAAATAGCTCATGCGGATGCTCCTGAGAGATGGAACGAATGGCAGCACATTTGCCATCCTCTCTCTCTCTCTCTCTCTCTCTCTCTCTCTCTCTCTCTCTCTCTCTCTCTGTCTCTTTCTCATCTCTTGTCTCTCATCCCTGTCTGTGTCTCTCTCCTCTTTGTCTCTATGTCTCTGTCTCTCCTCTCTGTCTCTCATCCCTACCTCTGTGTCTCTCTTTCATCTCTTTTTCTCTTCCCTATCTCTGTGTCTCTGTCTCTCCACTCTGTGTCGTTGCCATCTCTCTGATTTTTGTCTGTCACGTCACTTGCTTATCTCTGTTTCTCTCTGTGTCTCTGTCCTGTCGTCTGTCTGTCTGTCTGTCTGTCTCTCCTCCTCTCCCTCTCTGCTTTTAGATCACTCAAAAGGGATCCTCCATGGCTGCCGGTTTGGCATAATGATGGACCTTTCTGTGCACAGCTGCATCTTTTCTGTGCATGACTATGTCCCTCACCACCGTACCCTCARCTCCTCACTGACTTTTACCAGTCTGCACTCAAATTTCCCCTAATACTTCCAAAAATCTAAAGATTTCTTTAGCATCTTTCGAACCCTCTCTTTCTTGATGTGAATTTAGACACGACTGAGACCCTCAGAGTCCAATTCCAGATCTCCACCCCAGCTGCTATTCTGCCCCAGAAAATGACCACAGCACTGGGCTAACCCCAGGTTCCCGTAGTTCTCCTGTGGGTGGTGGGTTCAGGAGTCGGACTTGGGGCTGTCACTGCTCCATAGCCTAGTGAGTTCTCGGCCGCATAGGAGAGGATTCCTGGCTGAGCAATGGGCATAATACATTATCTGAAGCCTTGGCTGCTCTCCTGGCGGTCCTCTGAGCCAGACGCTCCTGAGGTTTCTGCTGGCTGTCCTGTGCGCACACCGCAGTGGTTGAGGCCAACTGGTTTCCTACCAGGAGACTCCAGCTTAAGTGCTTCAACAAATTCTCCCTTGGGAACTGAGTCCTCTAAGTCACAGGACACAACTTCTGTGCTGCAGCTCGGCRGCCCTCAACCTTCCCGATGCTGCGACCCTTTAATGTAATTCCCCATGTTGTGGTGACTCCCCGCCATGAAATTATTTTGTTGCTACGTCATAACTGTAATTCTGCTGCCGTTGTGAATCGTAATGTAAATATTATTTTGAGAGAGAAGTTTGCCAAAGGAGTTGAGACCTATGGGCTGAGAACCACTGCAAGAGGCAGAACCTGACCTCGTCTCTTGGAGAGGCAAGAGCCCTTCTGGTAGAACAAGCGGTTGGGGGAACAGGGGAGGGATCATGGCCTTCTGTGGAAAGTAGGACCCACCTCATCTAAGGGCATCAGAACCAGTGTTGCCTTAGACCACCCCCCCAAGGTCAAATGGCCACATTTGGTATGGAAGCAGTCATTTTYCCACACCGTCCTTTGTGACTCCCATGACATCCCCTGATGCATAATGTCTGTTCCAAAGGTYCTTAAGATTCCGAGGAGGCTCACTAATTCCCAAGCTCCACCCTGCTTCCAAGGAACCTTCCTAGGATGCTCTTCAGGGTAAACCAGTCTCTTGGTTTCCCTGAGGCTGTCCCCAGCTCGAGCATCTCTATATCCATTTAGCTGCACCTGGACCAGAAGAACGTGTRATGCAGATGCTCACCAGGCAGCCGAGGAGATCCACGGATACACAGCACACCCTGCCTTCCCTCCATCCCCAGAAGCCTGTGTCCTGTGCAATTGGAATCCACACCTTTGAGCACTATTAAAGCCAGAGTGGTACTGTTGATCAGCAGTTGGGGAGTTTGCTGTGGACAGATTTCTTAATGGGTTTCAGGCTTTGGAGGTAAACATATTAACAAGCTACAGCTACGGTTTGGGAGAAAGCATTTCCCACTGATGATTAGTTAAGACTTTCTGCACATACTTTCCTAAAGAGCTTCTGTTCTGGGGTAGGCAGCAGAGACTCATTCATGACTGGGACATTACAGTCACTAACAGCCCCAGAGCGTGCTGGTGGCAGTGAGTGATCCCACACTGGGCATATAGTTAGTGGTGGTGTCACACCGCTCTGACAGTGTCTCTATCCCTTGGTGGCACCGTGCCTCCTGGTCAC
>BDUI01004213.1:44205-78676 GCA_002335545.1 Apodemus speciosus
GGAAGGAAGGAAGGAAGGAAGGAAGGAAGGAAGGAAGGAAGGAAGGAAGGAAGGAAGGAAAACCCCTTGTTTGGATTCAGCTCATCAAACAGAAAAAAATGAAAGAAGTGGGCACATGCCCCATCCCTAACCCAGAAACAGTCTCCAACTGATAACCACTTGCAAATGAAAATTTAGTGTTGCCCAAGGGAGTCACACTGATGAAACAAACTACTCTTATGAGTAGCCTACATACCCAGAAGTAGATAGTGAACAGAAAATGAACTCAATGGCCTCTCTACAGGCCCGTTATCTCATGATGTCATGTCAGGACTCTTTTAAATTTTATCTTCTTTTTATTTTATTTTTCTCTCTTTTACCATATAGGTCCTTTGCCTATTATGGCTTCCTATTTGGTGTATTTTATGGAATTCCTGAGTGTATAAACAAGGGAGCCTCTGCATCTATATCTGTTTCTTGTGCCTTTTCTTGGGCTCCTTTCCTTCTGTTTGTTTTATCAAATTTCGATGTGTTAGCCTTATGCTATTATACATTTTATTTTCCTATAATTCCTTAGAAGCCTATTCATTTTCTAATGAGCAATAGAAAAGGGGTAGATCTGGGAGGGAGACTGTAAGAAAAACTTATTCTCAATAAAAGGGGATTATTTTTTAAAGAAAATTAATCAATTGATATTTTCTATTGGACAATCTATTGAATAAGAAAGTCAGGTCAAAGACGATAGTGTCAGCTAGGTGATGGAATTGGGAATGGATGATGTGATGGGACTTGATGAGTAGGGGTGTGATTCCCCAGGCATTTCCATCATTTTTTGCTCTAAACCTCTGAGAGATAAATCATATGACATTGAGGTTTAATTGTCAACTTAACACAGCCTAGAATCAGCTGGGAAGGTAGTTTTAAATGAGGGATTGTCTACTTTGGGTAGACTTGTAGACATGGCTTTGGGATGGTTATCTTAATTAAGTTAACTGGCATGACAAAACCCAGGCCTCTGTGGACAGTAGCATTCCATAGACAGGGGGCCCTAAACTAAGAGTAGAGAAATCAAGAGAAGCACAAGCTCACTTGTGCAGTTGAGTGAGTATGTATGCATTTATTTCTCTCTGATCTTGACTATGGATGTGGCACAATCAGCTTCTTGAAGTTCCTTTCCTGACTTCCTCACAATGTTGAACTACAACCAGAAACTAGAAGTTAAAATATACCCCTCCTCTCCTGAATAGCTTTTTGTTCTCAAGGTATTTTATCACAATAATAGAAACGAACAAAACATGACTTTTTTTTTAATCAACCAAGAATATGTATAACTTTCTGTACAGGGAAGTTCTGAAACTAAGGTCTAGTTCCCTAACTGGTTCTTGATTTGTCAATAAATAAGTCCGGGAGCCAATTTCTGGGTGGAAGGTATAGGTGGGACTTTCGGGTCCCAAGAGGAAAAGGAGATGCAGGGAAGGAGAGTGATGTTTTTTTCTATTATGTTTGGAGGAAAAGAAATGTAGTGATCATGTAAGGCCCTTGGGAGAGCTAGGGCCTGTGGGCTCCACTAAGGGCGGCTGGCCAATGATATGGAGGAGAGACAGAGATAATAAATCAGTAAGGGCATGCCTTCCAGTAGGGAGGTATCTGCACCCAGTAACTGTGCATAGAAGAGAAGTTAAGGTAACAGAACTGTCTGTGTGTGTTTTATATGCAGATTCAAAAGGAAGCTGGCTTAGTGCTGGTTTCTATCTATCCCAGAGCTAAGCCACATGGAACAAAAAGAAATCAGAAGGGGCCAGAGTGCAGACCATGGTCCTGGGCAAAGATGGTAGAGCATTGTTTTTAAAACTACACACAACAACTTTCTTTCACAAGATGCTATTTATTTATTTATTTATTCAATATTATTCTAACTTTCAAGGGCCATGTTTTTTAACTATAGTTTTATAAATTATTTGACAATTTTATATCTGTGTTTGACTATATTCACTCCAGATCCACCCCAACCTCTGTACCCACACACAAGCATTCTCCCTCTCCTTCTCCCTCTCCCTCTCCCCCTCCCCCTCCTCCTTCCCCTCCCTCTCCCTCTCCTACTCCCTCTGTTTCTCCTCTCCTCTCCTCTACTCTCCTCTCCTCTCCTCTCCTCTCTCCATGAAGGCCAACTTGTGTTGGAGGTCTTATTTCCTAATCTTTCTATTGCTCCTTTAGATTCCTCTTTTTGACTTCTAGTAGGAAGCATAAAATTGCTTCAAAACTATAACGCTAACCAGATAACTCCAAAAACATACTACACCCAAACCTAAAAATTTGATGTCTCTTCTATTCACCACCACAAATTATGGCCAAATATGCTGATCAATATGCCATACAAGAGAGTGTGCTTCTCAAATAGCAGCACAATATTCCACTGATCAATACTACTCAACAACCCAAAGATGCTCAAAATTTACACACAAACTTCCACATATTGTAAAATTCCCAGAAGAAAATAGTCTAAGAGATTAAATTCTCCTCCAAGTTAAAGTTCAAGTAATTTAACATCCAAATAACTAACACCCTTAATTTCTTCCTTCAGAAGTTATTGTTCCACACGGGCTCATGTAGAGCTCAGGCTCAGATGTCTGGTAGAACCGGGGTTTGTTCAACCACTGCTGTCTGGAACTTTCTCACTGAGGAGAGTATACTTTTTTTCTTTCCTCCCATTAAAAAGACTCTGAAGACACCTCAAGATTATCATGGCAAAAGCAATCCATTCATAAACTTAGACTAATGCAAACACCCGTTTATAGAGAGGCTATCCAAGAGATCACAACACTCAATCTAAATACATCTTAGCATGGCCAAAGGTCACAGCAATGAATCAGGACTCCTGAGGGGAAGTGGAGACCAGAGGGGGAAGGCCTCAGCTGCAGCCCTGACAGAATGCCAGTCAGTTGGTATTGGTCCTTAAAGTTCATGACCAAGAGCACATATCCAGTTGGGAAATTTTTTTCATGACAAATTATAATGTCTGATGGTAAATCTAAAAGCATATTATCTCTTCTGCTGTAGATTCTGAAGACATTATCATCTCCAAAGAAATTTTAGAAATTTATCATCGTTAAAGTTCCATCTCCTTCACTCCTGTTAAGGGTTTTTTTCCTTCCATTCCATCATCTTTTAAGATGTCAGGATTTCTTTGAAGGAAATATATTACCTGCTTCAACTTAAAAAGCCAATTTCCTTCCATAGTCTTCATTCACCCTTTGTTGTATTTTTAAAAGAAAGAGCAAGATATGCTCTTCAAACTACCTCCATTTCTTCTGAGTGTCTTAGGAGAATGTTATTCCCAGTGGCTGAGTGTCACAGAAGGAAAAAGTCAAGTAGCCTCCTTGGCATTTGAGTCCATAATTATTTTAGTGAATTATTTCTTTTAAAAGTCACCTAACAGAATAAACTCCTTATAATCAATAACCATTTCTTAGTTTTTTGAAAGGTTTCAATATACCCCCTCATGTCCAGTGTTTTTAACTTGATGATTACAATGCAACCATGATTGAAATTGAGATACATAATACTTCTTCAACATCAGAAAACTTTTCCCTTGTCATCTCTCTCAGCTTGACACCCTAAGACAGGAAGGAATAATTTGCTTTCTATCAATAAAGTCCTGATTGTTCTAGAATGTCATATAAATGTAACTATATAAGAGAATGTCTTTGACACCAAGTTTATTTGAATGATCCAGATATTTTTTGTGATATATACATGCTTTTCATACATCAATTATTTCTTCTTTCACATTATTGGGTTAGTATTCCAGTGTATATATATTTTGCATAGTCTATTTATTTATTCAGCAGCTGATGAACATTTCGCTTATTCTTAATTTTTACTCAACTATGAATAGTGCTGTTATAAACATCTGCATGCAAGTTTTTGTGTAGAGCCACATTTTTCATTTCTTTGGGGAGGGGGGAGAAACTTGCAAGTGAAATTGCTAGGTCATAGGGTAAAAGGTTGTTAAAGTTTCTAGGAAATTTCCATACTGTTTTCCAAAATAATCTTACTACTTTGAATTCTCAATAGCGATATATGAGAGGTACAGCTACTCTAAAGGTCAACCCTATGAGATATACAACTGTGTTGTTTATACTATGTTACTGTGGTTTTAATTTGTATTGGCCTACTATCGGACATTTTTTTCATCAGGTCATAGCCAAATGTAGGTCTTTGAAGTATTTACTACATCTTGGGTCTATTTTTAACTGGACTGTTTGTTACTATTGATGTCTAAGAACTATTTATAAATTCTGGAACCATGTTAAATGTCAGATATGTTCACTAAAATATTTTTTACATGTCTGTGACTTAATTTTTTAAATTTTACTTATCTTATTTTGTGTGCATATCAGTGTTTTACCTGCCTATATGTCTGTGCACTAATTGTGTGTTCCTGGTGCCCACAGAGGCCAGAAAAGAATGTAAGATATGGACTTACAAAAAACTTGTGAATCATCATGTGGGTGCTGGGAATCGAACCTGGGTCCATCTGAAAGAACAGCCAGTGCTCCTAACCACTGAGCCATCTCTCCAGCTCCATTTTCTAAATAGTACCTTTCAAAGATCAAAAGTTTCAATCTATAAATTCTAATTTTTAGTTGTTTCATAATTTGTACTTAGTTCTCTTAGCCTCCCTGACAGAATCAGCCCTAGCTTACTAAACTACAAAATTTAGAACATCCTACACAAGGGTCCCAATCTTCATGTTCTTTTACTCAAGAAATGTCTCCAAGGCTGTCACCTATCATTCAGGGCTGGAAAAATGAGTATTATGTGGGTCAAATCTAGAAGTATCCTGTTGTAAAGAAGTTCCCTACACAAGAAATATAAGCAAAATGGGGCATTTGTGTCTCTTTAGCATCCCTTACCTGAAATAGCCCCTTGGAAAATATGCTGCACTGTCCCTGTCCCTCCTATCAAAGCCCTACTCATCTTTGAAGGTGTGTTCATGTGTGGCTTCTCCATTAGGACTCCTTCCTCTCTTGAGTCTCCCAGCCTGTTCACTACTCAACACCTCATTTATTTAGCTTAACATTTCATACCTGCCTTGGACACTCGCTGTGTTCTAGACTGCCTAATCAAGATTTACATTCTTTACTCCCTATGGCTTCTAGTAGAGTGCCTTGGACACAATGATGTTTTTTCCTTGAATAAAAAAAATTGAAACTGTGTGTGTGTGTGCGTGTGTGTATTTCTATGTGTGTGTATATATGTGTGTTAGTGTGTTTGTGCACGTGTAAGTGTACACGTATTCCACACAATAAGAACTAGAGCCAAATGATGTATAAGGAAGTAGACTTTAGTTAAACATAAAAAGAGTTTGCTACAATTTGGAATGTTTATAAAATGAAATGAGTCCCTATGTCCGAGAAAAAGCTCTCTTGCTCAGTTTGCTCACCCAAGGCTCAATGTCTCTTTCTAGAATACTATGGAAACAGTCCCAGCATTGGCTAAGGGTCAGACTAAACAAGCCATCCATTTCTTCACTTTCTAAATATGCAACAGTCAGCCATTGACCATGCAGATCCTTGATTGGCCTAGAGTTACTATGATTTCTTTTTATATCATTATTGACTCAAGGATGGATTGCCCCCAAATGGCTCTGGCCAGTTCCAGACTCCCATCTTTTATGTTCCCCAGTATCTTTACGGTATCCTAAGTGATTCAGAATACTTCACTGACAGGAGAAGTTTGGGAAAGCAGCATGAGCCAAAGCAATCAGGACATATTCCAACACAAGTTTATGCACAAGGAAACGTTTTGTGCATTTCTATCTAGCTCAGGAGCCAGCCAACCAGTGGCCGGCCCAGAGCTGTAAGCCAGACTATATTACAATAGATGGTTATGTGAGATGTTACAGCTGTTGTATAATGTTAGAGTAAACTACAGAATCTGGTACAATTAAGCATTAGTGACTGACAGGAACCACTTCTCTTATAACAAATGCTTCCTGAAAAAAATCCTAGTTTAATGATAGTGAGTATGTGTGTGAGTTGTTTCTTATATGAATTATAATGACGGTTGTGAAATTTTCACCACCCCTGGAACTTGGTTCCAGCCAGCTGTGAGTCACCATGTGAGTGCTAGGAATTGAACCTGGGTCCTGTGGACAAATAACAGTCAGTGCTCTTAACTGCTGAGCACTGGTTCCATTTTCGTAACAGTACTTTTCAAAGAGCAAAAATTTCAGTCTAATTTTTAGTTGTTTTCATCATTTGTCCTTGGTCTCACTTAATTGCTCCAACAGAATTAGCCTATGCTTACTAAAGTATGACCATCTGTAAACCCAGTTCCAGAGGAGCCCATGCCCTCTTCTGGCTTCTGTGTGCACTAGGCTTGCACATGGTACACAGACATGCAGTCAAAACATTTATACACATAAAATTAAAAAAAACAATAATTAAAACAACTATTTGACTAGCATTTTCAGATGTGACAAAAATTTACCAGAAAAAAAAACATTTACACCATTTTTCTGGCCACGGCAGAATGGAGAGCTGGTGGGCATTGGCTGTGGAGCAGGGAGACTTAGAAGTGGAGAATAATCTTCATAAAGGGCTGGGATATTTTTCGCACACAGCTAGAGGCCTGGCACCTGCTGCCACCCAGAAACCCTCTGTCCCTCTCTTTCAATCCTCCTCACATTCTGCCCCCATAAAGGGTGTGAAGTGAGATCTGATAAGATAAAACAAATGGCGAAGGAGCTGGGCATTGGTTTCTGGTCTAATTCTATTCTCTGTAAGAGCAGAGAGGCAAGAGGAGTCATCTGGCTCCCTTAGGCAATCTGTGAGTTAGAATGGGAGTCTTTGGAGCATCTATAATTGGGGACAGTATTCTGTTCTGCTGAGCGTTGTTGTAAACACTTTTCCTCTTGAACAGATTTGATGCCTGAGACTTAGCTTTTACTCACATATAACTGATTACTTCAGACAGTTAAAACTCAGGACACTTAGACTTCTGTAATAATCCGCTTGAAATCCAGATTAGCATAATTGTTCCTTTAGGATGAGGAAACGGAATCAGACAGGGAAGAGAACAATACAGAGGCAGTCTAATTATTTTAAATTACTCCTTTGATCCTTCCATCCCAAAAGGATTTGCTAGCAAAGCCCTGTTTTGGAAACGTTAGACCAGATCCAACCCGTGGCTGGAAGGCAGTCGGCGGCCTCATGTTCTGAGTGTTTGCTCACTTGGGTTTCTTTCTGCCAGAGGAATGATCACCAGAAATAACTGTTTTTCCTGAGTGTGGCGAGAAACTAGATTCAGACACCATAGGGGGAGGGGCTGGAAGGCACCCACCTTATCAGAAGGGAAACTCTGATCTACTATACCTTAATTAGGTCTACCAAAAGTAATGTAGTGAGGGAACATTAGAAAATTAATGTCACCCTCTGGCCTATGCTTATATCACACCAGCCTCTCCTCCCATTGCTGTCAACTGCTAAATTGACAAAATTTAGAATTTTGTAAAACTCTGCCAGAAGAAAAGATACAAAAACAAAGAACCACCTTACTCCAGAGCGATGAGACATAAGACACAGGGTTGCTCCTAGATCAAGCAACTAAGCCTGTTCTTCATTCTCCTGGCTTGAGAGTGCGCTGAGTCCGGTATAGACTGCCCTCTAAGGATTGTTTTCCTCTAGCAAATTAACTGGTAAAGAAATCACTAAGCCTATTAGGTACTTTTTGTAATAAGGGCAGGGCAGCTAACATTGACAGCGAGCGTTAAGTTTATCTTACCCATGGAACAGAAACCCATGACCCTTCACAGAAAAGGAGATGTTCTCCGCAGTGGACTGACGTTAGAAGCTCTGTGCTAGATTGTGGGACTCATACTTGGGACATGGCCACTGGACATAGAGACAACCTAAAGAAGATGATACCAGCCGGGCGTTGGTGGCGCACGCCTTTAATCCCAGCACTTGGGAGGCAGAGGCAGGCGGATTTCTGAGTTTGAGGCCAGCCTGGTCTACAGAGTGAGTTCCAGGNAAGAAGAAGAAGAAGAAGAAGAAGAAGAAGAAGAAGAAGAAGAAGAAGAAGAAGAAGAAGAAGAAGAAGAAGAAGAAGAAGAAGAAGAAGATGATGATGATGATACCAGGAGCTCTCTTAAGGAAAGCCACGGAGTTTCAGAGAAGACCTGAAGAAAGGTGTCGTGATTCTTAAATATAGAAACCAAGATTGGGAACAGAGAGGAGGATCCGCTGGGGATACCTTTCCTCTTCAAAAGCTTTAGTGTTTCAGTCATGTCTCCACACGCAGAAACCGAAGAGTTATGAATGCTTGTCCTTGGCTCACTTTCCTATTTTGAATCCAGGACCTCAGCCCAAGGAGTGATACTACCCACTGGGTCATCTCACCTAAATTAAACTAAACTAGAAAGTTACTCACAGATATGCCCAGATATTTGTTTTCATGGTGATTTTAAATCTCACCAAGTTGGTAACTTATGGGAAATTATCTTGAATTAAACCGTAGGCCCTAAGCTGAGCTGTGGTGGCACAAACTTTTAAACCCAGTGCTTGGGAAGCAGAGGCAGGCAGATCTCTATGAATCTGAGGCCATCCTGGCCTATAGAGTGAGTTTCAGGACAGCTAGAGCTACACACAGAAACTATTTCTCAGAAAACAAACAAAAAACTGTGGGTCCTAAATGTAAAGGTGTTATAAAGGAAGGTAGAAGGAGATTCACCACAGAAGAGAGACGATGTAGCAATGGGAGGAGAGGCTGGCGTGATATAAGCATAGGCCAGAAGGCGCACAGGAAGAAAGTGGATTCTCTCCTCCAGGATACCAAGAGTTTCAGTTGAGCTCAGTGAAAATGATTATCAGGCTTTAGCCTCCAATAGCTTATGCCACAGGAACTGGCAAGTCTGTGGTCATTTGCTGTGGCAGTCATGGGAAAACCACACAAGGCTCATGAGAATGGGGAAGAGAGAAAGGGATTCACACCAGCTGTGTGACATGCGAAAGTCTGAGAGAAGATGTGAGACTGTGTGTCTTCTTCTGCTTAGGGAAGAAGAAAGAAAGGAGGGGCTTCTCAGTAGCAGTCAGAGTGTGGAAGAACTCCTAATTGTGAGAAAAGGGGCCTCTCCCTGTGGCTGTGAAGTTCTGCTGTGCTTTCAGAATTAACCCATCCCTACCTTGGCATGGCCTCAAAGACTGGGGAAAAATATGCTTTTGAGATGAAACTTATTTCTGATGAACGATCATTTCTTTGAGTGGATCTACAACTACTTGGATTTTATACTAGGTATTTTCCTGGAATTTATGTAAGAGTTTGGACTGCAGATGAGGATTTTTAGCCCAGAGAAAGCATTGATGGCAGGCTCCACTTTATTGCAATAATGATAGAAAAAAAAAAAAAAAGAGTGCCACAATTTCCAGTCACAGTCTGCACGTGGGATTAGTACTATAAAGCCAAACATAGCAGACCACAGAGAGACATACTAAGGAGAAATCACATTCTAAGACTGAGTATACTCATCAGAGAATGTACATAGATGTCACTGTGCTCTTTGTTGGCACTACAAAACTGTTTTTCCATAAGAAATTGGAAAAGTTGCTTTTAATCCTGTTTCAACAGATGGATGCACCCGGAGAAAGGGAGACAGACATCCATGATTTTTGCCATCTCTACTCTCAGAAACCATATTTCTCAGTGAACTGCCTGACCACCACATCTAGCTTCTTGAATTTTTTTTAAAAAACAATCCTAGGTGTCACCATGTTGAGGGCTCAAAGGGAAAAGGGATGATACAGGGTCCTGATTAGAATATGGCTCCAAAATGACACAGCAGTGGAAAGGTTGGAAGACCAAGACAGTGAAGAGTCCACATGGGTTGGCATCTGGGTTATTTATAGACTTGATCCCAATCTGTCTCACTGCCACAGACAGAACATGTGGCAATGTGGTGAGCTGTTAAGATTCAGAAACTGAAATCATAAGCACTAACTAGCAAAGTAGAGAGAAATAAAACACGGCCTGGAGTGAAGAACATCCTCACTTGCCTTCTGGAGAAACAGGCAGTGGTATCACCATCATCCTCATCTTACCTGGAGCACAGACCCTAGATGAAGAGATTAGATGTTGATACTGATGTGTTCACTCTTCTGGAAAATTTCAAATTTCCCAGTTCCTCTTTCCACAGAGCAAAGGTTAACTAACAGTGCCTGGGCACAGCCTGTCTTCTGTGGCACCAGGGGAAATCTTATCCTCTCAAGAAAATTAAGGACTTGGATCACATAAGGCAGAAGTGGTCTTTTCTTTCCAGGGCTGTGATATGAACTGAAAAGAAAACAGATATTACATGGTACAGAACTCTCTTCATTGCCAGTTAAGACACCATAAGTCAGACTCTCGGAAGGAAGAGTCTGTGTCCCAAGGCTGTGATGGGGTTCGAATAAGGGATAAAGCTAAATGATAGGGCACATTTTGGAATGACTTGGCAGGGGTTCCTCAGAAATGCATAGAATTTTAAAACATTACATGGGAAGGCCTAATGAAGTGCTTGTTCCCTAAGATGTGGAATACACTGAGGAGTAAACAAGGAAATGCAAAATGCTCTCACTCTGACAGAGCTAAGGGGGTGTTTCCATTGTACCCCTCTAGAAACACCAAGACAGAAGAGTCTGTGACAAGTGAAGAATTACACTAACGATTGTGGAAAAAAGAAAGTCAAGGAAGTAGTTTCTACTGATACTTAACAAGCCAGGTATTGTGGCAGGTAGTTGGAACTTGGACCTACAGACACACTGTGCAGGTCTCTGTAAAGCCCCAGGCATACAAATGTGCCTCTTCAGGCTACTGTAGCCATGAGTGAGGCAAGGAGGTAGTCTCAGCCTCGTATGTGAGGCCCCCCAAACAGGAGAAAATTCCATTAGTGCAGTGGGAAAGCTCAGGGTGAGAGTTGGGGTTCAGCCTGGGAAAAGAGAGAAGCAAGGTTGGGTAGCTGGGTCTGAGTGTCAGTGCCCAAGTAGATGCCATGGGGAGTAGAGCAGGAAAAGGAACGAAAATGGTGCCAGGTGGATTTCATGCCAGGACTTGGCCATATAATTAGTGGATTAAGAATGTTAAAGTCAGGTTTGGTTTCCTAGTATCAGATAAATAAAAGGATTACAACCTAAAATGGTCCGTGATGTATGTGAGAGTCATGGCATGGATGTGAACTTACAGATTTCTGAATAGATGCACGCACAGGGGTGTGTGTCTAAMTGTAGAACTGTGTAGGCACACAGACATGTAATATGCATTACAGTTGTCCCTGTATTTATCCTTATAATGCATCTACCTATCTAAATAGCTGCATATCTCCAACACAGTCCACTGCCTGGTCCTGGCAGCATGGAAATCCCAGCAGCAATGAGTAAAGCTGATACGTAGACGTTGTCTTTCAAATGCACTTTTCACTGACTGCTAAGGATGAGACAATTTTATTATCAAAACAGAGTAATGGGAATGAGACAGCGATCAGTTGCCTAGCACACTAGACATTCTGGTTTCAATCCCATTCTCATGAAAACTAGGTATGGTGGCTTATGCTTGCAATACTGATACTCACGAGGTAGAGGCCAGAGGATCAAAAATGTAAGGTCAGCCTTAGCAAACTCGAAGGCTAGCCAGAGCCACACAAGACCACTTCAAAACACCAAAATAATAATAATAATAATAATAATAATAATAATAATAATAATAATAATAATAATAAACATTTTTACCCATTTAATGAAATAAGAAACCATGACCCCATGGAGCTACAAATGAACACATGGATTTAAGTTGAAATTGTGACAAGGAACAGAGGACTTCAAAATACTCTCTCACAAAGCACATTTATTGGCTGTTGGGGACCAGAATCCCTTTACAATGGAGAAGCTTGACAGGAGCTTAGTGAAGAGAAGAAAACAAACATTGGCAGTAACTTGACAAAACAAAATGTCAACTGCCCTATAGGGTGCAACACCACTCCTGTGTTCTTTCTGCTAAGGACAAATAACCGCATTTCATTCATGAAGAAACTTCAGAGTGACTCCCCTAAAAGAAGCATTCTACAAAATAATGGCATGTGATCTGCAAAAGAGCCCAGGCTGCAGACTGAAGAGAACTGTCCAGACTGAAGACCACTCCAGAGACAGGACAGCCGAACAGAAAGGGAGGTCTGCAGCAGTAGCTTCAGCTCCTACACACTACGTCCTAGAAGTGAGGGGAAGATCTTGGATGCAGACCAAAGACTAGAAGGTAGTGACGTATCCATGTAAATTTTCTGTACAGCCTTCATTTCCATAGGAAATAGGCCCCATTCTGTGGGACCAGGAGGTCAGCGCAGAAACTAACTCAGGCACAGAACTTGCTTTTTCCTGTGCTTCTGACTCTTTCATATGCTTGTGGCTATTTCAGAGTTTAAAAGGGGGAAAGCGAGGCAAAGGGAGCAGCTATCTTAAGCAGCACACAAGGTCATGGGAGAGCAGGGTCAAATCTGCATGTGGTAGCTAAGATCATCCCTTCTTTGCCCCCAGAAAACACAGCGAGGTTATAGCCCATTGCTGCACATGAATGCCTCGGCTTCCCTGCGTATTATTGCTAACCAAGTGGCTCCTCTTTAAGCCAGATTTTATTTCACAGAAATTTTGTTCTTCAGTGTTAGGTGTTCAGTGTTGAACAGAATAAAGCACCCTCACCCTCACACAGAAAGGTCCATCCAACTCGGGGAACGCGCTCACAAAGCCCGCCGGGCTACCCAAGTCATCTGAAGAGAGAGAACACCATACTTGATTCAAATTACAAGTTCAGTACTGTACTGTACACAGCCAGCATTACACATGCTTAATGTAATAAGTATATATTGATTCACAGCTCACTTCTAAAGTGAACTGTAAGTAAGCAACTGTAACTTAAAACTATGAAGCAATCCTATTTTACTCAAAGTTTGGGGGACTGGGGGGGTTTGTTTTTTTTTTAATGTTGCATACACATTGCCTGCTCCAGAAGTCTTAGGCATGCAGGTGAGGAAAGTGGAGAAAATGGTCCAGCTCTAAGCAATCATATGCTGTTTACACTTCAGAATCCTTCCAACTAACTCTTGTTCTAAAGAAGGCTATCTTCAAGTGCCAGGGCTGACTTCCAGGCTGCACAGTTTCTAGGAGAGGGAACTCTGTCTTGGCCCTTCCTCACTTCTTCCCAGATCCTAGAGACTGAAGGAGCAGCTTGTCCCAGGCTCAGTGGCACCTCCCAACTTTGGGACTCCAGCGTAGTCTGGAGTGCTGCTCCAGGCTCATGGGGACTATGTCAACCTGTCAAACCCAGAGCAAAGCATGGCTGTAATCTGGCAGCCACCCCCAGAGACCGCAGCATTCAGGCTAAATAGATAATTCATTCTACCCCCAGGAGAATGTTTGCCCATTAACCAAGGGTTGCTTTGCTTGCTTGCAACTTTAATATTGTCTACAAAAATAGCTAAGCTTGTGATTAATAGTACCATGGAAACACAGATAATGGTAAGAAACACCCCAGCAAAATTAATTTGCTTTTGAATCTAAGAAATGTTTACTACCACTAATATCAACACAGTAAACCATATTAACTGAATTTAGATGTCTTTGCTGGAAAAAATTACTTTGGCAGGGAGAATATGGTAAAAATCACATCTACTAATTTTTTTCAAGCAGCAAAGGGGGAAAATGTAGGCTGAGCTTTCTACTCGGGGTGGCCGCAGGCTGCCAAGTAGACATGCAGAAGCATCTTTAAGGGGAAACTTGAAGGCAAGAGCAGGCATCTAAGCCCTGAAGCAGTGATCAGCTGGAGTCTAGAAGTTGGAAAAGAATATGTTGGTACTAATGCAGGTGTTCAATGAAGTATATACATCAACAGCTCAGAAACACACGAACTTCCGCTATGAAACATCTCCCTCTACTGTCTGATTCTAGAAGGAATGCTGATCTCTATGGAAAGAAAATGGAATCTGAAAAATGGACAGATGGTGGCCATTGGCGACCTGTATGCTTGGCAGATTCATACCCTTGGCATTTTTGTAAAAATGCTGGAGATATGTTTGTCTTCCTGGCTGGTGCATAGCCAGAAGCAGGCACAGAGAGAGGGGCATTCTATTCCAGTGAGGTCTGTTTGTTGAATACGAATGAGCTGGACCTTCTATACAAAGAGGTTTGCCTTAAAAGGACTCAGCAAACCCAGAGCAGTCTGCTGAAGCTCTGGGTGACTGATAGTCACTGATCCAGACAAACAAAGCACCAGCAGATGTCATCTGTAGTTAAATCAAGTCAGATGTCCTGTGGTCCAGAAAATGGAAGAATTTCTTGGTTCAAGTTTCGGGGAACTAGTTGGTGTCGTTCCTCCATGGGTTCCCGTGTTCCAGCTTATGAAGTCACACCTGTAACAAAACATTCAACATGAGTGGAATTTCCTCCCACCAGCTTTCTGCTTTTCCCTGTGGTGTATACCCACAGACAGACAGACAGACAGACAGACACACACACACACACACACACACACACACACACACACACACACACACAGACACCAGGTCCTCAGGTCCTCATTCCCCTTGAAGTTTTATTCATTCCACTCTTGATGTGAGGATTGGACCTTATCTGAACTTTAAACCCGTCCATCACTGGGTCCAACTGCAGTCAAGTAAGACCCGTGGGCATGTACTGACTGCCCACTTCAGCACTGTAGCCCCATGTGCCCCCCTCTGCCTTCCTGCCTCTGGCTTTGTCTGAAGACATGAAAACAGCTTTAATCTGAGCCCAGTTCAGGGAGCACAGAGAGATGCTCCCTGCAGCCAGCTCCCAACAGTTGGTAATGAAACCAGTGGTTAAGCATCCCATCCCCTATCTATCCTTCATAGAAATTGTGGGAGGCCTCTGCACAGCTGACAGAGGTCCCATTAAGTCAGACCTCCAGAGCCTAGCACCAACACCTTGGTAACACACCCTCAACCTTACAATTGCCTTTTCTTCCTGCCCCGTTCCTCTTCCCTCCCACTTTGCCACTTCTCCCTGGGATTACCACTCCAGTGACGTATTTGCACCCAAGTCTTTATCACAGACTCTGAGGGAATCCAAACTAAGATGGAATACATTATTATTATTGTGGTGAAGTTSTTGTTTTCAGGAGCAAAGTAATCAAATAAAAGTGATTGCAAGAGCCAAAGCTGTGTTCTTAACTCCTGGACCTCTGGACCACTGAGTCTGGACCTCAACTCCAGCTTTCTAAAAAGAGAGCAAAGACCAAGAGTGCGATGCTAGACCCTCGTCCATGCAGTGATTCCAGGACAATCTATGTGTGCCACTGAGCCACTGAGTGGTAGCAAGAATGTGGTGGCTTGTTTCTTTTCCTACCCTACCTACATCACCCTACTCATGGACACAAGATGTGTAAAATTTTTCCACGATGGGTGTTTCAAGTTCTCTGCATATTCCTCAGATTTGACAGCCCCCCCCCAACTCTCAATGGACTAGGTAAAAGCTCCAGCAAAGTGGTCTAACCTTGTACATTTTTCCAAACCACTGAGTGCCTTCATGAACTGCCCCTGCCCCAGCATCCACTTCAATCTCTCTTCGCAGCCCCATCTGAAATTCCCATCATCCACACGGTACCTCACTGAGAAGCTTGCATTTAAAGGATAGTCAATAAATGACAGCAATCTGGTTTCATGGAAACCAGATTTCATGGAATCTGGTTTCTGGCTACAAGGAAAAGCCAGATACATCTCTGATGTTTAAATATTAGTTGAAAATCACCTTGAAACAACTGTGAACTGTGGATATATTTTGTGCTAGGTTTGCACCTAAGACCTCATGCATGGTAGGCAAGCACTCTACCAGTAAGCTGCACACATCTCAATCTCCTTTTAACTGTTTGGAGACAAGGACACATCAAGTGGCTCGGCCTGGCCTTGCACAACTCATTCTGTAGCCCAGGCTAGGCATGAATTGCTGTCCTTTTACTCCAATCTGGAACTTCTTGTTGTTGTTGTTGTTGTTGTTGTTGTTGTTGTTGTTGTTTTCTTTCCTTTCCTCTTTTCTTTTTCTTTCTCTACCATTACCCCCTCTTTCTGTCTCTCTGATAATCTTGAGATCATATCCTATAAATCACAGGCTGGTCCCTAACTCACCAAGTAGCTGAAAATGACTTTGCCCTTCTGATCGTCCAAGTCCCAAGGGCTGGGATTACAGATGTGTCACACCAGGCCCATAGGATGGAAACCCGGGCTGCATCTATGTCACACTAACTCCATTCTTGATCTCTGATAACTTATTAATACCAATTCACAAACATTATTTTTAATATACTACAGAGCACATAAGCCCAGTTAAAGTGAAAATTCAGACTTTCACATAAAATACTAAAATTATCCTTAGGGGAAAAATTTCTTTCTTTTAAAATAGAAATAATTGTTAATTCCAGCCTTAACATGAAGAGTGTGCCTCCCTCCCCAAAGCCCTAAGAGGAGTGGTACCTGCAACTCTAGACTTTTTGGCTGTGTTGACTGCTGCCATGAACATGTATTCACTATTAGGGTCGTGCACGCTGGATCTGTACTTCTGAAAGAGATAGAAACATAGTTTGTTATCTGCTCTTTCCCATCTTCAAGCTTGTTTTCCAAATGTTTTCTGGATTTTTTTGTCGAAGTAGCAAGTGACAAAAATGTAATTATGGATTTAAGCTCAGTAAAACAATATGCAAAAGGTTCCCAACAAAAGGTGCTGTCTGACTGGTGAGATGGCTCAGGGGAAAAAAGCACTTGCTGCCAAACCTGATGCCCTGACTGCTCAATTCCCAGTATCCTAAGTGGTATGGGAGAGAATAGACTCATATGCTTACAGTTGTGCATGCATACACACACAGACACACACGTACACACACATGTGTACACACACATACACATGTGTGCACACACAGACTCATTCACACATGCACACTCATACACACACGTGCACACATGCACACACACTCATACACAGTCTGGCCAACTTATATACTCATAACTCATAATACGCAGAATGTAATAAGTTCTTTGAAAAATCTGCTATGTGAACACCTAAAAAAAATGTTCCATTGCAAAAAGATATTTTGTGGTCCCTATTAATACTGTCCTGGATAGCTTTTCATTTTTCTTAAAAGCAAGTTTGATGATGTAACACACAAAAAAAGCAGTTTCCTTCTTAACTACTATTGGGACCTTGTAAGATAATCTCACTATTCCAATGTGCCAATTAAGAGAAACGTACAACTAATTGTTTCAGCTTTGTCCTGACTCACAGGAAGCTTAGATTCAAGTCTTAACCCAACATTTAACAATTTTTAAAAATCAAAGGCATCTATTTTTATATTTTAACCTCCTTCCTAACCTTTATCTTTGGCCCCAATTTTCCATCTTTTTATGAAAAAAAATACTAATAATAACATATCTCTATAAGCCTCTGAGTCATTTTGGGGAAAACATGAGTTAGTAACAAACAAACAGATAATCTCTGCTCCAAGTTATTAGTTTAATTAGTAGGCATATCTTAAGGAAAAGGAGTGGTCTAGCCTTTTGCTCGGGTTATTCCTCTGAGAAGCATCCAGCATTCTTTGATGAGGAAAAAAAAAAAAAACACCCAGGAAAGAAAGTATAAGGAAAAGTAAAAATCACTTACCTTTTTTGCAAACCAGATGATAAGTGTACATCCGAAAAGGAGGACCGCAACAAGAGCTGCACACCCTATGGGTAACCAGAACTTCAGCTGGCAGCAGATCTGGGATTCTGGTTTGAAGAGGGGAAAATATGGTGATGAAAGACCCAGAAAACATGTCCTCATTCAATGCTGAGTAGAGAATGCTTTTATAAAATATGAAGAAGGTTTTGAATCAAGAAAGTTTACAAAGCTAGTGTGTTTACAAATGTGACTAGTGTATTGTGCCTTCCCATCTGCAGCTTTCACAAGACTACATAGGAAAATCCTTGGTGTAACGCTGATGTTCGGTTGTCTTGCCTCATTCTCCAAGCTGCTTCCGACCTTAGGCAAGTAGACATAATAGCCACTGAGTCATGAATGATTTTCAAAGACTGTGTTGAAAGACTGTGCCCTAATTCTAACTCAACAGCATATGTAAATAAATGACTTATTTCCAAGAAATATCAACTAATATTAATGACACATCATTTCATGCATATTTCACCCAAGATGATCTGCTGTTAACTACTTCTGAAGGAATTTCAGCACAAGATACTTATTTGTTTCCATTGGTGAGAAAAGTCTTGGAGATAAACATACACTTTCAAGGCACGAGGACAAAAACAAGCAAAGTCTTACCATAAATATGCAAATATTCTCCACTAAGATTCTTTTCTTGAAAAGGAGGTGGGTCAAAAATCAACAGGCTGCAGAAGTAATAGCTGCCCTGGGAGCTGTCTGGGTTGTTTAGGAAAAAAGAGACACTGTTGTTGGACAGCTGATAATGACAGACCATCGGATTCTTGATGGACACCACATTTCCGCTTCCCTTGGTCTTGGTGAGGTCACAGAGGACTTCTCTCTCTTTGAACAACCGCATTTTTAACTGCTGGACATTCTCAGGGTATTTACAAGAAATCTGTACACCTCCATTGTGAAATGAAAACATCCTATCATTGGCTGAGCCATTGATTTCTCCTGGATCAAAAGAGAGAACAAAACAAGAGTGGTATGTTGTGAACACATTGCCATAATAATTATATTTAAGGGCGAAAGTGATTTCTTTTTATACAGCCACCCTTATTTATACCAAAATGAAAGGTTTCATAGCCAAGCAAACAAACCAGAATGTGACAAGACAAAACTATGCACTAGAATATACCTAATCAGAAATGGGCTTTTCATGTGATAGACAGAATAGAAAATGTTATGTATCAAGTCACATGTTTAGATAGTCTCCACGCTTTTACAGGTTCCACACTGGGGGCCAGATGGTAAACAGATAAAACAAGTTTTGATTTGCCATAATTTATACTAGGAGCAAAGTGCTTTCTGGAGAAATGTGTTAGGGCTGGGTTGTGTGTTATAACATTCATTGGAGGATCAGAAAAATGCCTTTGAAGAAATGAGTTTTAAACTGAAGCCAAAGGATAGTCTCTCTTAGCTGAACAAGGAAAGACTTGCAGGAAGATATTATGGAAAATAAAAGCTTTTAAAAGTATACAAATTTACTGGAGCTAAAAATTAAATGAATATATATGTGTGTGTGTGTGTGTACATATATATATATATATATATATATATATATAGTTAAAATCAAAAGTATAGATATATTTTCTTTTCACTAGGGATGACTATTTTTCACATCCGACAACTGAAAAAGAAAGAGACAGATGAGTTACAATCAGACAGTAGCACGTCATCCATGTACCCATTTCCCAGCCGTCAAGGTGAGGTCCAGGGCTTTGCTTACTCTTTCACATTTTAAGATCACTGGGACCAGGGCTGGCCTTGTGAGTTATGTGGGCATCACAGGAGGAAGACACTGAAATGGTTTTAATCTGGTTGTAGATTGTAAACTACTGGCTTATAGGTTCAAACTGGTTTATTTCATTTTTTTAAATGGCATGTCATTTTATTTTGATGAAATTTTACGTAAAAATTGGTTGGAAAAAATATCAGAATGGTAGCTTTTACTTTAGTGCTAAATCTCTTTTTTTTTTCCTTAAAGATACCAAACAATATAAAATAATTTAAAGAAAAAATAGCCATCCCTCGTAAAACAGAAAATATTTCTGTACTTTTTGACTTTTTAGTGGCATTATTTTTCATAATAGTCATGATATTTCGTGCCCTGCAATTGTTGTGACCATTTTTAAAGACTGTATACTGAGCCTTCAGTGTTTGTTTTTCATGATTTATTAAAATTAGCACTAGGGTGGTATCAGGACTACCCTCAGCACTTTGCTTTTGTGTAAACACCATGGCATTTGCCCAAATGCATCTTAGCATATTACTTCCTTAAAGAAGGGCTCCAGCTTACATTAAGATCAGCATCATTGCTCCCAGCCAACCTCTGGACTGAGCACAGGGTCCCCAATGGAGGAGCTAGAGAAAGGACCCAAGGAGCTGAAGGAGCTTGCAGCCCCATAGGAGGAACACCAATATGAACCACCCAGTACCCCCAGAGCTCCCAGGGACTAAACCACCAACCAAAGAGTACACATGGAGGGACCCTTGGCTCCAGCTGCACATGTAGCAGAGGATGGCCTTGTTGGACATCGAAGGGAGGAGAGGCCCTTGATCCTGAGAAGGCTCATTGCCCCAGTGTAGGGGAATGCCAGGACAGGGAAGTGGGAGTGGGCAGGTTGGTGAGCAGGGGAGGGGGGATGGGATGGGGTTTTCAGAGGGGAAACGAGGAAAGAGGATAGCATTTGAAATGTAAATAAAGAAAATATCTAGTAAATAAAACGGTCAGCATCATTATGCTTGGTGCCTTAACATCTTTTTAAGTTTCATCAGAATCACTTATGAATTTATTTGTCAATTTATATATTTATTTTAGTGTCTCTAACCCTTGGTGTATTCCTCTCATATTTTTAGCAAATATTCTCTAATTAGAGGTTTGGTTATAAAAAATAAATACAAGTGTTTCAGCTTCTAATTATATCAGTCAATACATCTTACTTAACCATCAAACAAGAGGAAACAGTAAACAAAATGCCTAAAAGTAGTGTGGCAGGGATTAAATAATTGACCTAGAAATTGCAGCTTAAAGTAAACAAGGCCCTAGAGCAGGGGCGGGACTTAAACAGTGAGTTTGCTCTTCTTTCTTTTTCTTTTTCTTCTTTTTTTTCTACTTCATTTCCAAGAGTCATCAAAGCAAGGAAACTGGGGAGCAGGGGTTGGGGGGACAGGGGAGTAGGGGGTGCAGTTTCCTTCAATAAACTGTTTTCCAAAGAATGCAGGAAGGATCCTTGGAATACAGAGAAACCAGAGTAAACCGGCCCTCATGTTGAGTGTAGTCCCAGAAAATCTCAATCAGGGGATTTTCTCAGAGTCGTCTTGAACTGCCATTACCCTAGGCTTTAAAAGTAAAAATGCAAGCCAGTGTAGGGGAATGCCAGGTCAGGAAAGGGGGGGAGGGGTTAGTAAGTAGGGGGAGGGGGGGGATAGGGGATTTTTGGAGGGCTAATGAGGAAAGGGGATATCATTTGAAATGTAAATAAAGCAAATATCTGATTAAATAAAATAAACACGCTATATAAAGTTTAATATCTCAACCTAATAGGGAAATTACATTATACCAAAAATTAAATAATGAAAAAAGCTTTCACTTTTTTGGCCATCTACTCCTGGGCATGTTGTACATCCTCTTTCTCTTCATCCTTTTCTATTTTTAAATATATTTTAAGTAACTATTTTTATCTTTTAATTTTTGTCTATTACAGTTTCCTATCTTGTGTCTCTATGGGATTTCAGTGTCAATGTGTATTCCTTGTATTTTTGCATTATCTTCTGTTTCATCCTACTCTGACTTGTTTCTTTATTTTTTTATATCACTTTATTATTATATATTTTTTAGTTTTTTTTTTAAATATGCAAGCCAGGTAGAAAAGATGTAAAGTTGATTTTACAAAAAGTGTTTTAAAACATCATGACAAGTACTTTAGAAAGAAAAAGAAAAAATGGAACACAGAGCAAAAGGCAACAACAGAAATGTCAGATTAGACAAGCAAACACCAGCATCATGTGCCTTTGAATTATCAGATGCCCCAAAAATGAAACCGCTGTGCTCATTATGTGTAGAGAGATGAAAGGCATGCTTACAATCTTATCATCAGGGTAAAGGAAAAAATTAAGTCAACTAATTTGAAAAAGAAATAAAACTGGCCCCCAAAAAAGTGCGCACTTATTAAAACCCAGTGTGTGGGTTTAAGAAGTACATGAGGCAAGGCTAGAGAGAGAACTGATTAACTAAAAGACATGATTAGCCAAGAGTCAAGTTAAAAAAGATCATCCAAAATTCAGGCACAGGGCAAAGAGTCAAGCAAGAATCTCAACCAATCATAAATAAATATTTTTAAAAAATAAACGCTGCTAGACATAGGACAATCTAGAGTGTCTAAAATTGGCAGCATTGACTACCTTCCAAACAATGCAAGTATAGGGACACGGCAGTGATGTCTTCATATCAACTATACAGATTACACATGAGGCAGCAGAATTAGAAATCACAGGTGTGCCAAAATAAGTCACCTGTCTGCCCAGAGCACATTGGAAAGATAGTGAATGAACACACGTTGTGATTTATTGCATCACCATGGAGAGCAGAGGCACAATAAATATCTGAATGGATGCTACAAAATCCACCTGTAATGCTCTTGCCCAAAGGGTAGAAGGGAGTTTGCATCGGGAAAGAACATAGAAAGCAGAAAGGTGTCTGTGTGCTAACAACGCTTTAGCCTTGGCTTGTGGTAATTGTGGGGGTGAGGTAGCCTGTGGTTATTCATTCTAAGTGTTCATTTATTATTTATTCACGCCTCTGTATGGGTGTTTTGTCTTACAGTCTAAAAGCACGCAGAAGGAAAATAAAGCTGCTTTCACTTCTTTTCATAGAGGAGCAAGTTAAAAGCAAAAGGGTGAGATCAGACAGGCTGATACAGGTTGGGACAGGTGCTGCTGGGACAGACTTCAAGCAGTAGACGGGCTGAGGACTTATGCCAGTCAGTGCCAAGTTGCACTCCTGCTATGTGGAAGCCCCTGTCTCTGCAATCTGCTGCAGAAGATAAGATCAGCGGACAGCTTCTCAGTTCCTTTAGCATTGTTCGGAGAAAATTTCCCAGAGACTTTAGAATGGCAGCAAGCAAACCACAGAGATCCTGGGTCAAAACTGTCTATAGCCTCTGTATGCACACATCACATAAAAAGTGTGTCAGCAGCTTCCTCTTCTTTGCCTACACTATGACCCTCAAGCAAGCAGAAGGTGAAAATTAGCACTGGGACTGATATATAGTACTGCTCAAGGAACTGAAGAGCAAATCCTGGTTCTGTCCTGTGTCTGGCATGCAGGTCTCTATCTAGAGTACCTTTTTTTCACTTATTTTACAGATGGAAAAAGAGTATCTAGAGTACTCTTTTTCCATCTGTAAAATAAGTGAAAATAGTGTCTTTAGAGAGTTCTTCCTGCAGAGATGACTCAGTGGGCACACTGCTTATGGCAGGAGCACGAAGACTTGGGTTTGAGCACCAAAAGCCTGGCATGGCAGTGTGCATTGCCAACCCCAGTGCTGCAGGATCGAAATAGGTAGAACCTAGGGACTTCCAGGGCAAATACTAAGCAAATGGTGATCTCGGGTTCAGGGAGAGACCCTGTCTCAAAACCAAGGTCACAGGTGACTAAGGAAGTTGCCTGATGTTGACTTCTAGCATCCACACATCCATACATACAGGTACATATGCACTTCTGTACACACACACACACACACACACACACACACACACACACACACACACACAGGTTCTTTCCAACACTTACTTTCTGTGGGTTAACACATCTAGAAGAGATCACAGACAGTCAAGAGAGACACAGCTTCACTGTCAGGTGAGTTCTCTTCAAAGATATCATGTTTCCCACGATCTTCTTTTTAAAAAGAATACTCCAAGGAGCCCAGAAAATGCTGACATGAGTGCAACTATCTTTCTTGCCTACAGGAGGATATGGGATGGCTAGGAAGGGCTCAGTTTTTCTTATAAGCAGAACCAAGGGTATTAAAACCAACTGTGGCCTCCAGAGTGTCATCTGTCAGGCACTCATGAATATTCATTTCAATGATCGTTCTTAGCTTAAACACATCCCTGCTCACCTTTCCATCATTGAATGTGCTAATGAGAAGACTGACACGTGTTTCCACATTCCCTATGTTTAAGTTTTAAGCTTTCAGACTGAAAAAAAAAATAGTTTGGCAACTGTAAACCTGCAATTTGAATGTTTGCAACCACAGTAGTAAAATGTTTACCTCAAAATTACTTTGTACCTGTAGGACAGATATGCTAACTATCAAATCACAAATTCTTAGCCTTCAGCTGAATTTCACTCAATACATAAAGAGAGAGCCGTGTGCTAGGACTGGGGAGTACCATGCAAGGATGAGACATGAGTTCAGATCCCTAGCACCCATAAACAGAGGTGAGTATGCCAGCCTGCATGTAAGACTCCAGTACCTTGAGTGGGTGGGGAGAAAGTTCATTAACAACCAATATAGCCAAATACTCTAGCCAAATCGATGAGCTTCAGGGTCAGTGAGAGACGCTGTCTCAAAAAAAGGTAAAGAACACTAGAGAAAGGCACTAGTCATTAGCCTCAACATGCATGCATACACACATGCACAAGCTCTAATACACACACACACACACACACACACACACACACACACACACACACGGGGGAGAAAGACAGAAAAATGGGTGGAAGTGATACTCTTTACCTGTAGATACCTACCAGGTTCAAAAGGTTTACTGAGCTAATTGATAGTTGTGTTTGTTTGTTTGTTTGTTTGTCTGTCTGTTTTTCCTTTTCATGATTACTAGGGGCCAGACAGGTTTAATTCTGATTCTTTAACTCTCTTGAAATATATAATAGTTCAGTGTGTGAACAGGTCATGGGACCCCAAAACAAGCATTCAGCTAATCCACCTAAATGTCTATAAACACCATATATTTAGTGATTTTAAATACAAGTACCAATGAGACACATTTCAACACTTAAGCTAAAGCACAGATAGTAATGTGCTCATTTATATCCTGTGGTGTCTTAAAATCTGAGTGTTAGGTGGAACCCTTGCTTTGCCCTCTATGAACACATCTAGATGATAGTCACTCTAGAGAGCAGGTGGTAGGGATATTTTCTGAATCACTCAGAGCACTGTGTCTGATAGGGTATATTCTTCTCACCAGGCTCAAAAGTGTCACCTGCTGTTGTGATTCTTATAATAGTTTTTAAACTACAGTGGATTTTATGATATAGTACTACTGAGAGACCATTCTTAAAAGCAAAATCAGAGCTTTTGTATTATGGGAATTTATAGATTTTCTTTCTTTTCAAACATAAGAGCACTTGTGTCTCTTATTTTAGGGACTGTTAAGATCTCTGGAGCCAGTACAGTGATGCATCCTGTAATCCCAACACATAGGTGGCTGAAGCAGAAGGATTGCCATAAGATCAAGCCCATCCTAGGCTACATTGTGAGTTCAAGCCCAGCCTTTACTACAAAGTGAGGTGATATCTCAACAAACAGGAAGAAGAAGAAAAAGCTGAGCAGAGGAGAAGGAAGAGGAGGAGGAAAAGGAAGAGGAGGAGGAAAAAGGAAGAGGAGGAAAAAGGAAGAAAACCTCTTGAGAAAGGTCCCTCTCCAAAGAAAGAATCCATGAGAATTCAGAAGACTCTATTTGCAAATTGATGCCTTTTATATCCAAAGTATTTTATTTCTAATTATCAGATGGTCCACCTAGGACTTACCCAGCTAGGACTCCATAAGCAGTTGTATTAGCTCTGGTTGAAAAAAGCTTTAAAGAATCGTGTAGAGACCCCACACCGTGCAGAGGATTTAAAACAGACTAGCAATGTAATTTTATTCTTTTTAATTCAGACTTCTAACCACAAACCTCTACAAAGGCCTCAGAGTGAGAGATAAGATCTCCTGAGTTTGCAATTATTGATAGTGCTTATTAAACATATTTTCTGCAGTCAAACAATGATAAGCGTCAGTTAGCTCAGTATAGCACAAGAGTGTGGCACGAAAGACTTTTATCAGAGTTAAAATGGTTATATTAGAGACTTGTTACATTTGATCTTTTACTCATGGATTTTAGCATTGTTTTTAAAATCTGTTTTCTACCAATCTTTCATCTTTCATTAAAAAAAGAAACTGTTATTTCTTATGAGTCCACTATCTAAAGCCTTTAGAATCCTAGCTAGTAGACTCATATCTGTATACTGTGCCTACACTCACTTTATAATTCAAAAGCATCCCCAAACCTAATAAGAAAGAGTGGGTTCCACAGTATGATAGGCGAGCAAAATAAACCCTATGCCATTTAGAGAAAACAAACCAAAAATGTAAAGAGAACTGCAAACAAACCCCCAACGCTCTCTCTCTCTCTCTCTCTCTCTCTCTCTCTCTCTCTCTCTCTCTCTCTCTCTCTCTCACACACACACACACACACACACACAGAGAGAGAGAGAGAGAGAGAGAGAGAGAGAGAGAGAGAGAGAGAAAGAGAGAGACTATGACAGCTGCTTTTGCTCTCCAAGGAACTCTGAAAGGGGGGAAAACTTGGTTTTCTTATCATATATAATAAGAAAAAAATGAAAGTTCATTTTCTTCTAGTTAAAAGTTATTTTCTTTGTGAAAATGGAAAAATCCCAAAGGTGCTATAAAACTTTGAATCAATATTCACAGCATAATTAATTTGCAAATAAACTACTCTGTTAGTGATCTCACTGCCACTGGTTTGAAATTATCATAGGAAGGAAATCACATGAGATTAAGTGAAATCAGCTCTATTCCACCACAGAAGGGAGGGGAGATTGCTGTTGAGATTCATGAATACAAATATTGCTTTCCACTTCCCAGTTACCATGCACAGTGCTTTAAGCTCACACACAAGGACATTTGTGTGTGAACTCATTTGCATTGATGCTTATCTCCAGCTCTGCCCCCCCCCCGGGCCAGTTTCCCATCCCTTTTAGCATCTTTCTCTGGATACAGTCGACACATCAAAAGTAGCATGCCCAAGCTAAATCTATTCACTCACTAAACCCTACACTGTATCTTTAGAGAATCACTGGCCAGGCCCAGGACAAGCAGAGCCCTCATCTCCTCTCCTCTCTGACTCTTTCATCCAATCGTCACTAAGTTCAGTTGACTCTAGCTTATAGTGAACTTTGTCTTTCTTCTCTGTTCCCATTGCCAATCCAGACCTTATTTGTGTCTTCTTCCATCTGTAGCAGCATCTTCTTAGCTGTCCATCCCCACTCCAAAACACACACATACACACACACACACATAAACACACACACAGACACAGAGAGAATCTGTCTCTTTCCTCCATCTGGCTGTAAAATTGGGTTTCTAAAGAACAGTTTATTCCCCAGCTTGAAAGCTAGTTCTTCACTAGTCCCCTGTTGCTTGTAAGGTAAAAAGCCCATCTCCTTGGCATTACACCAAAGCCTCCATGATCCCAGGGACCATCTGGTCCAGCCATACTGAAGTTGTAGGCCGTTCCTTTCACAGCACTTCTGTTTCCACAAGCTGCAAAGTTCAGTCAGCCCTTTATCCCACTAGAAATACTCCTTCATTCTTAAAGAACTGTTTTAAGTAGCAAGTCTTCCTTTACTGTTGCTGAGATGCCCAAAGACTCCTAACTCTATGCGCTCAACACTTTATTAAGCCAATATATTTCTAACACATATAGCAGATCCTAATCATTCTTGTCTTGATTCCTCATTTAATCATGAAGTCTACAAGAATGAGAATTGCATTGTTTCTGGGACCTGGAACACAGTAGGAACTCAATGAATAAAATAAATGAAGATTTGGCCATGAAGGTTCAACATGCCCTTAGCATGGGCCAAGAAAATAAGACAAATGAAGAAATGGGTCCTATTTGCTGGAAATTGGGGAGCACTCTGAGAAAGAGAGAGAGAGAGAGAGAGAGAGAGATTCCATTGTAATTAAACAAGTGCAAACAGACATTTCTATGGGGTTTTTGCTTGAATCTTAGTACAAACTGACTTTTATAATGAAGTGATTATATTGCTTCTGCTGCATGGATGGATTCTCTAAAGGACGGCATAAACATTAGCTGTTTAAGTCTGATTTCTCAAATGTAAAGGCAGCCTCCTCCAAAAACATCTTGGATTACTCGTGGAAGTACTTTACCTGCAACAACATGACTCAGAAAGAGTTGACTCATCAGCACCCACGGTCAGTTGCACACAAACACTGGAACCTATCGCTCTGCTTAGTCATAACCGATCTCTTCTCCACTTTTCCTTGAGCAAAGCAGTCATAGGATCACAGTACCATGCTCAGCCTGCAGAGGTTCCCAGCCCCAAGTTCCCACTCGCTCTCTAGATTTGCATACCACTGTCTGTTTTGGACAACTTTACAGACCAAACCAGTGAAAACAAACCATGGCTTGACCAACAGCTTCAGCATCCATGTTTCATGGTCTGCACATACTTATGTTCTACTTTACAAAACGTAATTTTGAATTTTTATATAAATTTAATATTTTCTTCTTCCCAGAATTTCTGAAAACTACCACTTAACAGACTTTGTTTATTAGAAGAGTAAATCATTTATTAGAAGATTAGGAAACACGGTCACCACTTATGTAGAAAATATGAGTAATTTTTAAAAAAAATTTTTAATTGGAAAGCCCAGTAATTCACTTTACATCTCAAACAGAATGATAGAATGATCTTAGAAGAGGAAGGTAAAGCCGGGCGGTGGTGGCGCACTCCTGTAATCCCAGCACTTGGGAGGCAGAGGCAGGCAGATTTATGAGTTCGAGGCCAGCCTGGTCTACAGAGTGAGTTCCAGGACAGCCAGGGCTACACAGAGAAACCCTGTCTCGAAAAACCAAAAAAAAAAAAAAAAAAAAAAGAGGAAGGTAGCATAAGTGACAATATTTATTCAATTTATTACCCATGCTGGTGTGAACATTTTACATCAAGTAACAAATGCTATAGATGGTGTTGTGAACAAAGCTAAGAAGAGAGTTGGTTTGGGTGTGTGTGTGTGTGTGTGTGTGTGTGTGTGTGTGTGTGTGTGTGCCTATAGGTTGCTGGTAAGGTGCTAGTAACTTAAAAAGCCTAATGATCTAATAGATCTGAAGAAGCTGTAGTTAATAAGCACAAAAATGAAAGGAATTTTGTTCACTCTGGTGAGAAAAGTTTCATGTGAGAGTAATAGAAATTTCTAGAAAGAGGGGGAGACAGAGAGGAAAATATGATCAAACACTAGAGGAAGAAAAAATGCTGGAAATATGGAATAAGGTTTGAGTTCACAAATTGAGAAGGAGTGTCTGGTCCCAGACAAAATTTATGAAAATACATGAGAAAGAGCCACGTGAGCATGAAATTCTTGATTTTCAATGTTAAAATGAGCAGCTTTCGAGATCACAGAATTCTCCAAGTAGGGCAGATTGCCGATTGGTAGAGTGCTTGTCTGGAATCCCTAGGTTCAGTCTCCAGCTGCATAGACCAGTGGTGGGCTATACCTATAATCCCAGTACTAGGAAGGTGTAGATGGAGAATCCAAAGTTCAAACCCAGTGTGTAGGCTACACAAGACCTTGTCTAAAATTTGTTTTTCACTAAATACTAGAAGGACTTCTCTTTTATTAAGTTAAAAAATAAAAGCCAAGACTCAGACTAAGACAAGTGCTTCATTTGCAATCCAGAAGGCCACAGAACATAGATGAAAATCTCCAGGGAGAGAAGACTACAGACCAGAACTCCTAGTCCCAGGAAAGGTACCTGTGGTACTGGTTACTTTAAGAGGAAAAAGGACATAGTCCCCTGTGTTGAGACTAACGGAAGGGCTCAGAGCACTGGTCAGAACAGAGGCCACAAGAGAGGAGCAGCGTCCACACTGATGCTGTCTCTGAAGTCCAGTTCTGTGATAGAAGGACAAAGAAACACTCTCAGGAGGGAACATAGCAACGAGCTTACTTGATACTATTTCAACTAAACCCGTGCGTGGACCAATGATGGGTCCAGTGGAAGAGTAGGGGAGAGAAGGTCACTTCAAGGTTCTTATGCCAGTGTAGCCAGTAGCGGTTAGGTGTTACAGACAAGGGCACAACCATGCTTATTTCTATGAAAAATGAGTAAATGGGACGGGAGGTGCAGCTCAGTGGGAGAACACTTGCTTAGCAGGCATAAGGCCCTGGGATCAATTCCCAGCAATGAAGAAATTTAACTAATTGTTCAATTATGGTCCTCTAAACATAACAACTTGATAGATTAAGAAGTGTCATTGGGGCTTGGAGAGATGACTTGGTTACTAAGAGCACTTGTTGTTCCTTTGGAGGATCTGAGTTCAAATCTCAACACCCTCATGGCGGTTCTTAGCCATCTCTAACCCCAGTTTCAGGAGTCTGATACCCTCTTCTGACCACCATGGACACCAGGCATGAATGTGGTGCACAGACATAAGTATAGACAAAACACCCAATTGAATAAAATAAAAATAATCTTTTTTAAAAAAATTGTATCATCAACTTTTCATATTCACTAGAGACAACAAAGAATATTAAAAGGAAATGTTACTGTCCCAACAAAAAAGATTAAATAACACAGAGAAAATAAGAGGTAAATACATTCACTCTTGGAGGCACAAAATCAAGGCTTATCATGCTGAGAATGGCTTAAATTCATCTATCCAGAGAAAAGGTTAGCAATACAGAGGTTTTCAATGCAGCTTGAATTCTAGAAACAGGTGCTCAAATAGAGGAACCCAGAGGTCAGCTCATCTCCCCAGACCTCTCTCAGCTCTGTGGGGAGGATCTGGTGCTAACACCAAAGGGCTGTTTCTCCAGAGATGGTGAGATTCTAAAGTAACTTGAGTCACTGTCAGAGATAGAGTGAGTCTGAGGTTTACCATCCCAGCTTCCCAAGAGAACACCTCCTGAGACAAACATTTACTAGATATCACCAGCTGACAATCATTGCCACTGGCTGCATTTGCTACACTGCTTTCTAAGTAGTCTTCCTAAAGGCAGAATTCAGCAGGTCACCCACACCATCCCCATCGCCCAGGAAGGGGCTCTTCTCTTATAACTTCTTCAGATTCTTCTATAAGGAAGAGCCTTCTGCTGTTCCAGAATCATCAAAAACAATAAGATTTTGTAAAATTTTACATTGAGATCCATTGAAGACTGGGAATGTTCAAGACTTTCAACCTTCTTTAATCCAGCAACTAAGTAACAAATGTTGGTCAGAATCTTGCCCCCTTGAGATTTGTGTTGTGCAAAAATCTTCAGTGGAGCTGAGCACATTTGGCTTCTACCAATGGTTCTGCCACTAGGTGTGTATGACAAATCACTTAGCCTTTCCTGGTTTATGGGTCTTTGTCAGCACTGCCTGAGGGCAAGAATCCCTGTATCATTGTGGTATGAAGGAGCCAAGAGTCGGAAGCATTAAAAGTATTACAGCTACCCCATGAGTGCGTAATTTCCTTGAGTTCAGCTCTGTGTTTATAGCTATGAAATTAGGAGTCCCTGGGTGTAAGCCACCTGGAGCCACTTTGAATACGATGATCGTCAGTGTGTTGTTACCACCGTTTAGCTGCCCATGGTTCCATTTTGATACCTGTCATTGGAAAATGGCATTCTACATAATACAATTTTCCATGTCACGAGACTGACTAACATTGGTTTTACTCATTCAGGATCTCGGGTGACTATTCCAGAAGATTGTATTGATCAGCTTAGCTCAGCAACTCATGACAATCCTACGGCTGAATCCATCCATCTACAGAAATGGCACCACTGTTCATACAAGTCTTTTGAGTACAGCACCATCGCCATAACTATCCAAATGGGTTTGGGATACAGAAAACTTTTGAGGCATCACAAAGCAACCATGCAATAATTTGTACAAATGTTCTTGGAAGAAAATCCAAGCTCTTTAGCATGGTCTGTGGGCTGAGAAGGTTGTTCACTGACTTCTTTCTCAGCCTCCTCTGGCATCATCCCCAGCTTCCCTTCCTCCCTATGCTCAGCCACATCAGCACTGGTCCAACCTTCCCACCTTCCTTGAAAACATCAGATCCTTTGGATTGACTTTCCATAGAATTTTCTTTCTTACCTTGATACTGCTCATCCCACTGATTCCTATTTGTCCTTCCAATTTCAACTCAAGTGTCATTTCCACAGGACAGTCTGTATGGCTCCAGCTACAGACACACACCCTCCCTGTCTGACCTGGATCCTTGGTACCCTCTCTTGCCATCAATTCATAGGATTACTTGATGCATGTCTCTTTCGCTAGTATTCAGCTAGTCTCAGCAGAGTGGGCCTGCCTGGTCTTGTTCACCATTGTTCATACACTAGGCAGCCCAGCATCTCCTGCATGGCAAGTGTCCAGTGATGCGTGACTGAATGGATGAGTGAATGAGTAAATGAGTGGATTTCCCTGCCATGGCTATTCTTGTTCCGTATATACTGCTAAGCTTTCCAGGGGGTTGTAAAACTGGCGTACACAGTGGAAAACACATCCGGCCGAGAGCTGTTTTTAGTACCTATTCCAGGTAAATCCAGTGAGGGATGACCCTCTTGGCTCTTTCTTCATCCTTCCTAAGAACATTTGAGTACCTTTGAAACAGCACAATATCAAATGTTGAATAAATCCAATTCTAGGTTTGACTTCTTTTTGGGTAGAAAAGCAAAGTCTCCTTTCAACACTGGAAAAAAAAATGCATTTCCAGATGGGCTTACACCACTGAGTAGTCTGCTTTTGCTTCTCCTAACTCTCCACTACTTAATGTTTCACTTCACTTATCCCAATTTCAAGAACAATATGTAAATGCATATAATAAGAAGTAGCAAAAGACCATATGTAATTACTTACACTGCACATGGCCCTCTTTAAACTTCTCATGTAGAGTCTGATAAATGTCACCCACAAAAAGGAATCAAAGATTTCAGAATGTCTAAGGTCTAGAGGGGCTGGTGAATGCTATCAGTCATATACTCTCCCCTTTTTAAATTTAGTGATGTCCTTCATATCTAGTGTCTAAAAAACCTTATAAGATCAGCCAGAGTTTGTCTAGCTCTGTCTTGAAAAACAAAACAATCAAAAAGATCAAAATAAAACAAAACAACAAAAAAAAACCCAACAACTCTATGGCAGACTGTGCATTTAAGACATAGGACCATCCAGGTAAGATTAAAGTCAAAATTTTCATTTTGGAAGCCATCCACTTTATTCTCTACTATAGAAGGATTTCCAGGGCTGTCCAATTTCTATTCTGTTGATACAAATCATCTTGCCTTTCATCTTCTCTAAAAACAGTGAGTTGCTTTCCGACTTTATACACTGGCAGGTAACTTTGAGCAAGTAATTTAAAATTTTTATGGTCATGGTAAAACATGGTATCAAAAGAAGCAATGCCATCCATGCAAACCAGGCATGATGCCCTGAGCCGTGAGCTCCAGTGCTTCTGAAACTGTCTGTTCTTTTAAAAATAAAATGAAATGAAATGGAACATTTTCCATTTGTACTTAATTTTTCTACTTTAGGTTTTTCTTAATGTTCTCAGTAAGAACTATGGAGAGGTCACTCACCTGTTAAAAGTCTGACTAGGAAGCAGAAGACAAAGGCACACCAGAAGTATGGCTTCATGTCTGCCACGAGTAGCTGCAGTCTTCCCCTCCAGTGCTCAAAAGTGTCAGTGAAGTCATGTTCTCAGTTGTTTTCTGTTTTCTGAAGAGGAAGTGGGTTTGTGGAGGTTGGTGCGGTGTCACATTTACCATCAACTTCTACATGGAGAACTAACACAGCGCCTCCTGCATGACAAGTGCCCGGTGCTGCATGAATGGATTGATGCGTGAATGAATGAATAGATGGATGGATGTGTGAATGAATAGATAGATGTGTGGATGAATGAATGAATGAATGAATGAATGAATAGATGGATGGATGTGTGAATGGATGGATGGATTGATGCATGCATGTTTGAATGAGTGAATGAATGAATGGATGGATGGATTTCATTTTCAAAGTTATTTATGTGTCATTTGTGCTGCTAGGGACTTCATGGACCATTCATATCAGTGCTGTGTGGAAAGCATTACTGTTTGTAGGGTAGATGCTTAATTCACAGATTTTTGTTGATCATGAAGACAGGAAGAAAATGTGGCCCTCTTTCTGGTTAGGAACACAAAGCCCATCATTATCAGAAGCCATTCGTTCAGATTTCTAGATCGATAGCTACTGGGGACTGCAGGATCCAACACAGATGATGAATAAGACATATTTTGGCACACTTGTCAGGGCGATTTGCTCCAGAGATGTAAGGCCTTTGAAATAGGACAGAAAATAAATGAACTTTTGAAGAAATTGACATTTTAAAACATCTGAAAGAGGAACATTCCAAGAATATAAGAAATAATATTTATATGGTGTTCATTGTAGATTATGATTTTATAAATGATAGGGTCAGGTTTAAACCAACTTAACCCCTGCTCTCTAAGTTACAGCCATCTCTAGAAACTCAAGAGTCTGTCTGCATGTATGGGTGCATATGAGGCAAGAAAGCTAAGGTGCCTGATAAAAATCTCTGTCCCCGAATAAAAGAGAAAAAAGACAGTAGCAATGGCAATAATGCAAATAATTTATTTACAACCACCTAAATATATACATATATATGCATACATATATATGCATATATATACACACATGTGTGTATATGCATATAT
>BDUI01004213.1:91643-103036 GCA_002335545.1 Apodemus speciosus
ACACACACACACACACACACACACACACACACACACACACGTGCTTGCATGCACATGCACATAGAAGGAGGAGCTCTAAAATCTGCTAAAACTTAAACACCCTCCTCCACCCAAGGCACATTAGACATTAGGTTGAATTGCATTAGACTTTTTAGAGTCTATGCTTTGTGTGAATGGATGACACCTACTGGTATAAACTGAAAGTGTGCTTTCTATTTAAAAAAAAAAAAAAATAGCCATTCATCTTTCAAGGACACCAAAAAAGCAAAAGAAAAAAATCATATCCAGCAGAATCCAGCACAGAAGTTCAAGCCAAAGACTGCATGGAATGGTTAGGAAGCCTCTTAGGATATACTCAGTGGAAAAGGCAAGTGATTTGCATGCCACATATTTAATCGTAATATTTAAAGTTTCTTATGAAATATATAAAGTCATGACCAGGAATTTGGCTCAGTGGGAAAAAGTATTTGCTGCACAAACATGAGCTTCTGAGTCCCCAGTATCCACATAGAAAAAGCTAGGCAAAGCCAGCAAGACAGCCCAGTATTAAAGTAGCAACAATATGAACCACCCAGTACCCCCAGAGCCCCCAGGGACTAAACCACCAACCAACGAGAAACACATGGAGGGACCCATGGCTCCAGCTGCATATGTAGCAGAGGATAGTCTGGTTGGACATCAATGAGAGGAAAGGCCAGTCCTGTGAAGGTTCATTGCCCCAGTGTAGGGGAATGCCAGGTCAGGGAAGTAGGAGTGGGTGGGTTAGTGAGCATGGGGAGGAGGGATGGGATAGGGGGTTTTGGAGGGGAAACAAAGAAAGGGGATAACATTTGAAATGTAAATAAAGAAAATATCTAAGAAAAAAGAAAAAAGAAAGAAATCCTCAAACAATCTGGACTATTGCAGAGGCTATTGGTTGTTCTCCATAAACTGATGGTAAAGTCTTATTACTGAAGACAACATCTACATATCTCATTGAGTATGGAAGACCAAAGCTGATGCTTAACTAGAACCTTCACTTCTACTGACTAGCGTACATGATACTGAAAGACTACCAGAAGAGAAAGTTCAACACCAGTCCAGCTACAAACCCTGTGATCTATAACAATGTCCTGTCTACAAGATACACTCATATATTAGTTGTATAATGTGAGTGTAACCAACCATTATCTAATTGGATTTAAAGCCCACTTACAAAATGGAACTCATGCCTGACATTGCTTGGGTATCCAAGAACTAGATAGGCAATAGGCCAAGGGGGGAACCAAATACACTATCCTTCTAAAGGAATTTAACAATGAAATTACTCCTGATGACATTTTGCTATACCTATAGATCAGTATCTTGCTCAGCCATCATTAGAGAATCTTCCTCTTTCAGTAGATGAGAGCTGATATAGAAACCCATAAATGGATGTTATTCAGAGACTGAGACTGCAACATTTGGTACTAAATGGGATGTCTTCATCAAACCCCTTCTCTGAAGGCTCAGGAAACTATGCAGAATAATTGTAAGAGCCAGGAGGTATGGTGTGGGAAGCCACATACGCCACTATTCGCCATTACAAGATGGCGACAAGGCTTTCAGCCAAGAACGGCCAATAGTGATAKGCTTTCAGCCAAGAACCACCAGTAGTGATAAACAACTGCATTGTGCATGCACTAATTGCTTAATGCTGAGTCACTGCTCAGGCCCGGAGCATGTAAGTTAGGGCTTGCTATTTGCACCAATCATATACCAACATGTCCCTCCTAGGCCTATTTAAGCAGCACCAGTTTCCGGGCTCGGGGTCTTTCGCTTCCATAATCAAACCCGCAATAAACATCTGCAGAAGGATCCTTGTGTGGCGCGTCTTTCTTGCTGGCGAGATAGGCGATCGCTACAGTATGGATAACACCAAGGAAAGAATGTCTTCTAGATACAATAGGACTGACACACAGCAACTGTGGCAGCATGCATAGGGCCTACACAGGCTCAAGATAAATGGGTTCCAATAGTGAGACGGGAAAATGGATACCATCATCCATCCCTAAATAAAAGCTATCTTCAATTGAAAAAAAAAGTGGCTTGCTGACAATCCTGGTGACCTGAGACTGATCCCAGGACCCACATGATAGGAGAGAATCTACTCCTAACAACTGTCCTGTTACACACAAACACACACACACACACACACACACACACACAATCACACACACAGAGCAGGGAGGAAGGGAGGGAAGGATAGGAAGATAAAGGGAACTTTTAAATATCAGGCAAGATTGATTGCTTAACTGTAACCCCATCACCATGAAGATTGGAGACAGGGGAATTTCTAAGGCTTGCTAGCCTAGTTCATAATTGAGAAATTCCACCTCAAGGAAAAAGGTGGACTTAATAGAGAAAGATTGACATCATCCTCTGCCCCCCAAGTGTGCACATCACACAAGCACACATACGTAAACACACATATGTTCACACATATATACCTATGAATAACAATGAAATAGTATATAGAAAGAAGAGTGTATAGCAGAAAGTCTAGATACCAGACTCTTAATTTGATAATTAAAATGCTAACATTTCAATACATTGTATTTTTTTGTGTTTCTCTAAATTTTCTGCATCATTTATTATTCAGTGGGAATAAAATGCACTGAACGTTAGTGAGGGGTGTTGTTAATGTTTTGTGCGTCTTCACTGTGCATGCAGGAGCACAGTGCCTTAAACACAGAGAGCAAAGGTGATCCGCTGGCTAACAATGAGCTTTTTTAAAAGAATTATTTATTTTATGTATATGTGTACACTGTAGCTGTCTTTAGACATACTAGAAGAAGACGCCATATCCCATTACAGATGGTTGTGAGCCACCATGTGGTTGCTAGGAATTGAACTCAGGACCTCTGAAAGAGTAGCCAGTGTTCTTAACCACTGAGCCATCTCTCTCCAGTCTAACAATGAGCTTTAGAATATACCCAAAAAATGTTCTCATTTGCTTGGCTGTTAGTTCCCGCTGCACTGTTTCCCATGTGAACCTGAGGCTTGTTGTCCCTTTCTCCCCAGATCCTCCACATCCAGCCTCCTTACCCCTTAAACTCCCCAGGAATTTGGCTCCTTACATAACTGAGTGTCAAACCCTACTTGTGACTCTCAGGAGCATATATAGCCTACTAACTCTTAAGCATTTTTATGTGTAAAAGATGTGGTTTAATAGATATAGTTGTGTATTTGGATGCAGAAATGGGAAGGTGGGTGGCTCATCAGTTAACATGCTTGCCACACAAGCAAGAGAACCAGAGTTTGGATCCCCAGAGTCCATGCAGTGGCAAGGTAGGTGTGGGGTCCCAGCCGTAATTCCAGCTTCAGAGAGGAGATAAAGGATCCCTGGGAAAATCCGGCTGCCAAGTCAAGCCATAATATCAAGCTCTGGGTTTAACTGAGATACCCTTCCTCAGAAAGACTAAAGTAGATGATCAATCAAGAAAGATTCTTAAGATGAACCTCCAACCTACCCCCCAACGCACATACACACACACACACGCACACACACACACACACACACACACACACACACACACACACGATGTATACATGAAAAGAAAAAAATTAAAAATTTCCAGATGCAAAACTATTGAGTGCTTCAAAATATCAATCTCCCCTTTCATTTCTGAACTGTTGTTTCCTGTCTTGGGTAGATTGTCTTGTGATTTAAGAAAGTCTCATGGAACTAGAGATTCCCCGGTTCTTGAGTTCTGAACCACCTGAAAATCAAAGCAAGGCTCTCTCAAAGGCTGGTGGGCCATGACAGGGAGTCATGAGAAGACATTGGGAGGAGGTAAATAGATATCTGCTTGAGGCTCAAGTTACGGCAAGAAAAATTAGAGCTGGCTGAAAAGCTTCGTGGGGAAGATGTTGTGAAACATCCCAGAACTTAGTTAGAGGCAAATGGGAGGGCTGGTGGAAGGCAGAAAACGCATTTGCATGGCATGGTGCAGGGTACACAGTACCTCTGCACATGATGTGCTAAGACAAATAGCACTTGTGCAGGCAGATATGATCACAATCTCCATCTCATTAACCCAGAAGCCTGTCTCATAGACACTGCTTTACAATAAGCTGGGATCACAGCTAGAACTCAGATGGACCTGCTCCTATGTTAGTATTCCTTCATGTGCTGGGAAGGAAAGAGAAGCGAAGGCTCTGGGATGCAAGAATTGGTTGGCCCTGAAAGCTTGCTTGCAGCCCCGTCTGTCTCTCAGGGGCCTACGTTGCCTAAAGAATGCAATTATAAATAACCTTGGGCACAGCTAACCACTCCTCGTTCCTCTAATTATAGATACACAGAAGCATCCATACCTCTTTGGTTTTGGAGTTTGATAAACCATTTGGGTATATGAATATAAACAAAGTTTTCTGACAGGTGCAGTCATGTACCTGAAAGCCATGAATATTAATGTCACACTTTATTACCCAACTCCCCCCCCCCACTTAAATCTTCAGATAAGTTCAGGGCAGGATTACTAGGTTTGTGATCAAAACCACGTTGGACTCCCCAGCTCAGGGCGTAAATGGTTTTCTCAAATGGCATGTGGGATCAGAATCTCCCAAGGCACATGCATGAAGGGAGAGAAAATACAAGGAGACTGCCAGAGTGATACTCAATTTCATGCTGAAGAGTGTGTTTTTACAGAGAGAGAGAGAGAGAGAGAGAGAGAGAGAGAGAGAGAGANAGAGAGAGAGAGAGAGAGAGAGAGAGAGAGAGAGAGAGAAGATGAATACTAGGCCTGCCACAATATAGGGGGAGAATCATTCACTCACACTGGAAGACATGCAGACAGTTCAATGGAACAGAATCAGGCACCTGTGGACACAAGACTTTAAGGTTTGATAAACCTTTAAGGTTGATGGACGTGTTACCAGCCTCAAGCTTCATGGGAGGACTGGGAGTGGGGTGCGTCTGAAGATCTCGGGCTCAGCACCCAACCCCTCTCCCTGCTTTTAATACTTCTGTGGGCTTCTCGTGGCCACAAGGCTGCATCCGTGCATAAACGTTCAGTCGTGGCTGCATATGCCTGTGGCCCCAACACAGTGCAGCAAGGACAGGCAGATCCTGAGAGCTCGGTGGCCAGCAGACTAACCAAAAGAGCAAGCTTCCTCCTGTTCAACGAGAGATCCTGTCTCAAGGAAGTAGGATGGAGAGAAAGTCACTTAACATCTGTCCTGCTCCTACATGTGTGCATGCACCATACACACACACASAGAGCACACACCCATATACACACATGCACATATATACATGTACAAATACACATGCATGCATCATACACAGAGAGAGCACAACCCAAGTACACACATATGTACACATACAGGCATATTCACACATGCATGTACCATTCACAGAAAGAGAGAACACATACCCATATACACATATATGTACATATACACATGCACATATACACATGCATGCACTATACACACACAGCACATACCCATATACATACCTATGTAATACACACATGCATATACACACATGCACATACAACATGCATGCACCAAACACACACACAGAGCATGCATCCATATACACACATATGTACATACACACATGCATGTACACACATGCACATACACACATACATACACCATACACACACAGAGCACATACCCATATACACACATATGTATATACACACATGTACCATACACACACAGAAAGAGTATACATCCATATACACATATCGACATACACACATGTATGCACACATACACATACATGCACAAATGAAATTAAATAGTGCCAATGAATTAATCTCTTGATTTGATAGTAATTCAAAAAGAATAACTAAATGAAGCCTTGTAAATCAGAAATATAGAATTAATATATATTGTAAAACAAAAATATTAAATTAAGAATCAGAAAATGTTAAATAACAAACTAAAAGTGTTATATTTATTTCAATAACTAATCTTGAGAGATTCTTTTAGTCTGACAATAAAAGAATCAATCCATAGTACCAATATTGGAAAGGAAAGGAGCACAGATACTAATGAGTCTTATTTTAATTTTAAAGAAAATGCAACACCAAATAAATGCCACATAACTTAAAAAATGTTAGACTTTGCCAATTTTCTAGAACACATAAAATTTGCAGAGAAATGGAAAGATGGAACAGACTATCAATGTGTGAAGAAATCAGAAACAGAACTAAGAAAGTGACCAACACAGAAGGATTGAAGACAGACTGACCTACAAATGGACTTCAGGAGCCCTCAAAACCCAGAGAATTTCCAGGCTATTTAAACTGGTCTGTAGGCAAAATCCAGCATTGTGAGGATGACATAGTGGTAACAGGAGGGTGTCACCAAGATAAATCAGAGGCAAGCCATGGACCCTGGGCATAATGCATACATATGTATTTAAATGCTCAATAGATCTAACTTGGTGGCTTATTAAAGAAAATTCACCATATAAAATCAATTCAAATTGCCCAAATGTAGGCAGTTTTCTTTTCTTTCCTTCTTTCCTTCYTTCTTTCTTTCTTTCTTTCTTTCTTTCTTTCTTTCTTTTTCTTTTCTAATGTATATGGATGTTTTGCCTGCATATTCGTCTGTGTAGCATGTGAGTGCATGGGGCCCTTAGAAACCAGTTGCTGTGATAAATACCATGAGGTAAAGCAATCAGGGAGAAAAAGATCTAATTTAGTTTACACCTGAGACGAGTTCTTTGGCTGAACGCTCGCACAGAGGTCAAAGTGCAAGACCCGGGGACTGTGTGAAAACTCTGTCTGGAGCTGGCATAGTGGCACATATCTATATTCTCCGCAGTCCCGAAATTGAGGCAGGAAGATCATGCGTTTGAGGACAGACTGGGCTGCATAATGAGCTCCAGACACGCCTGGGTTACACAGCAAGATCCTGCCTCAAAACCTTACAACAACCACCTCGCTGTGAATGAACCTTTTCAACTAAGTCAGTGGTGATACCGGAAGCTCTCCTAAGTCTTTTCGTTGTTCAAACCGGGAGAATGAGAAAATGGGAACGTGCGATTAGCTCACACTGTTTGACTGTCAGAAGGTCCACGTGACTCTATGCATCCTCTTACCTCCTGTTCAACAAGAAGTGAAAGGCTTCCTGGGTAGGGCTCTGTCCAGCTTCCTCTGTTTTGAAAGACTGACCCTCAGGCTGCGTTTCCCATTGCTTCCACCAGTGGGCGCTCAGCCTGTGTAACAGCCTCGTTAGCTCCCCATGCTGCTCCCCAGGCTGCTCCCCTTTGGAGCCTCACCCCCAGGGAGATTAAGCGCAGGCTTGGGTCCCTGAGTGCTCTCACCTTGATCTTCAGCTCCGGATGATGCGGCACAAGGACTACTACTGTGTAAAAAGATAACAGAAAAGCCCAAAAAAATCAACCTATAGGGAAAGAGTAAGACATAAGATGGCATAAGGGAGAATAAGACCTTTGATTACAGCCCTCCTAGGCACCCCAACCAAGATTTTTTTTTACAGAGTCATCTAGGTGTTTTGGGAGCATTGCCCAACCCTAACACACAAGCTCTTCATTTGCAGTTTGTTTATTTGCTATTTAGTTAGTCCTGTAAACAGAAAAACTATAAACAGCAGTGGAGAACACTGCAACGCAAAGGCCCTAGGCAATAGCGTTTCTTTTTTCTCCTAGGGGTAAACACTGCCTGGCTGCGCCCGTTTCTATCACATTCCTTGGACTGTGGCTGGTTGTTCTAGACCTGTGCGCCGGTACTCCCGCCTCAGGAAAAGAATGCAAAACCAAAAAGTGATTTTAAAAGCTCAAAGGAACTAAATTGCTAACGGCTTGACGCCCTAAAGCAGAGCGCTGCAGGTAGCGGAAGACCCGCTGGGGACGGTGTGTGCTTCCTAAAGWTCCAAGGCTTTCCGGGGTGCTGTCTTCCTAACCGTGGGGTGCACCTGAGAGTTTTTCCTTCTGCTTAAATTCCTGACTCTCCTGTCTCCAACACTCAAGTGCAAGGCTCAGATGGAGATAAGCAATTAGTGGTCACATCYCCTTCACCCCCTTTCATCTATGACAGTTCCTCAGTCTTTCAAATGAATGTAACACTTTGGAAAAGYGTTGATCTATTATTCTGTACAATGTCTCCCAACTTTGGTTTGCCCTGTGTTCCTCATGATGAGAATCTGTTACAGCAGCTGGACAAAGACTCACAGAAGAGACCTTGCTGCCTTCTCTCATGATGTCGATTTTCCTATTGCTGGTGAGTTTTGCTTCTACTTAATTGGACTCCTGCAAAAATTGCAATTATGCAAATGCCTTAGCTCTCGGTCCCATTAAGCAGTACTGGCTGCTACCACATACAGGCAAAATAATCCAATTGACTTTGAAGAGCATGCACCTAGCAGATATAAGTGAGCTGAATTATTTCCTAGACACTGGATGGATTCCAATTTTAACTAACAGCAGCAGGTATTTACGGAGGACTTACTCCCTGACACTCTGAACACTTTGCATGCAGAGGACCCTTAAACCTCCATAGACCCTGATGAGATAGAAGCCCCTATTATTCCTGGAAAGTATGCTGTAAAAGGTTAGAAATTGTACAAGGTCCCCACTCAGCTAACAGGGCAAGACCAGAATGAAACAAGAAGAAAAGTCTAAATCCTGGACTTAAGTGTTAGAGTGTCCACCAATCCACAATCAACAGCTCCTGCCGCAGTGGCGGCGCGTGCTGATTAAAGTCCTCTCCCTCCGCCTGAAGACACGGCGTAGTTACAGACACCGCTGCGTGTCAGCAAGCTTCCACGGGTTGTGCTAAACGTGAAACATCCATTGTCTAATCCTCACAGCAGTTCTCTCTACAGAGAAGAAACTGGGGCTCAGAAAATAACAAGGAGTAAGGGCTTGAATTCAAGAAAGCCTGCCCACATTCGTTCCATTATACAGGCCTCTTGAAAAAAACGGCATGTTCTTAGCCATAGTGCACTCAACTGAGTTTTGCCCTGATTTTGTAAAACCAGAAGTTTTGCTGTAATTGTGAATTCGAGCTTTTAAAATATTTTTATTTTTATCTTATGTGTATGAGTGTTTGCCTCCTCCTCGTATGTTTTTGCACCACGTGTGCAGTACCCACAGAGACCACTAGGGGGTCCTCTGGAGCTGGGTTGTGAGCCACTATGTGGTTGCTAGGAATCGAACCCAGGCGGTCTAMCAGCACAGCGAGTACTCTTAATGGCTGAGCTGTCTCTCCATCCCTTGAATGTGATTCTTATTTCACCTCGTGCCCAGGAGGTTTTCTAATAAAATACAACTTGATATGAAAATGTCAAACCAATTCCTCTCACAGACAGTTGCTTGGCTGCTGAGTCTGAGCAAGGCTGCTTTATTGTTGGCTAATCTTAAAAGAATGATGTTTAAATGAGGGGACCCTACTTGTTATCATCGTTTCAACTCATTCTTACGAAAATTGATATTAACAACCCTGGTATGTCCATTTTAGGTAGCAAATGGAAAAAATATCATCACATTAGCATCAAGCACCACATGTTTAAGTTGCAGGTATGGGGAGCCTGTTCGTTCCTACAGGATAACTCTCAGTTTTCCAGCATGTCCGATGGAGAAGATGGGGTATCTGACCTATCTGTAGTTAGTGTGACTAATTCTTTTTACACGCACCCACAGTATAGACGGTGATATCAAAACAGAATATCTGTGGATATTCTGGGATCACTTTGCATTCATCAAGTAGTTGTTCAATAAGTTAACCAATTGCATGACAGACTCTTCTGTAAGTAAAGTGTATAACTGGGCTCCACTTCCTAGGGTTGCTAGGGTTCCTGCTTCCTAAATGGAAACAGACAGACGTGTAGCTCAAATGGAACATTCCGATGATTTCTACAGCCAAAAATACAGAAAAATAATGTATGTATTTGTTCAGCTGGTTTGATTTTAGAAAGTAGACGTTTGAAATTTTGAAATTAGTTCTATGCAACAAAACATACTTGTTTGAAGTGGAGGCAGTGTTATCTTATTATGTATTTAAAAGAGAAAAGCGTGTTTTCTACAGGTTTCCTGCTACGAMATTTCAATTCCTTCTCCTCTCTGAGCCTTCGATAGTTACCAAATATGACCACAGGGGGGCAGTGCTGAATCGTACTTCTGGTCCTCAAACCCACAGCTGTACAAATGCTTGTGCTCCTTTCCTGGGGGAGCGGATGAAGTGACCTCTCAGGCATTCATGCAATGCATGTGAGGTGCAGTATGAGGAATAGATTTTTTTTTTAATTAGTCACAGCCCCCAGAAGCAAGGGCAGTGAATTCCTGTATTCTCATCAGAAGCCAGGTCTCCACTAGAAGATCGGCAGATTGTCTGATGAAAGAAAGCTACACGTTACTACTTTCTTAAAATTTCTGTGTCATACTTGAAGGAGCCAATGGCCCTCAAAGCTTCATATTTTTCTCTCTCTTCGCTTCGGGGGAGAAGTGCAGGAGCGTCCACTCAGAGACTTGAGAAGGAAGCTGAGATATCTTTGGAGGATTGCAAAATCCCGGGGAGGATGAGGAAGCTGGCTGAGAGTGATAAACAGCCTCCTCCCATCCTGTCCCCATGTCCTCTGACTGCTAGCATGCTGTGCAGCCACCCTGTCAGCTCGATGTGGCGAGCAGGAGTTACTTGTAACTTTAAATAGAATATGTTCCCGCGCACACAGGGAAGAAACAGAACAAGATATCAGTGGTGGAGATTAAAATATGACCCCAGCTCCCTCTAAGCTCCGCTATGACCAGATGCAGGGATCAGACAGCTAAGATGCTGGCATGYCCACTTAGCGGAGATCTGCATTCTGAGAGTTCATTGGCGGGACCAGGTTTGGAATTGAGAGAGATTGGAAGGGAGGTTAGAGTCCTGGAACAGTCAATAAAGCGCGGTAAAGCATGCGTGTCCTTCAGGCTGGTCTACAGTACCGGGGGACAGAAGCAGCCTCCCTAACCACCACCTCCACTCACCTGTCGCCGTGTTTCACTCTCAAAGCAATGCTTTAAAGTGAGTATTTTACCATTCCGCAGACAGAATGGACTCCATAGCTGGGATGGTTTGTATATGCTTGACCCAGTGAGTGGCACTATTTGGAAGTGTGGCCTTGTTGAAGTAGGCGTGGCCTTGTTGGAGTGGGTGTGTCACTGTGGGCGTGAGCTTTAAGATCCTCATCCTAGTTGCCTGGAAGCCAGTATTCTGCTAGCAGCCTTCAGATGAAGATGTAGAACTCTCAGATTCTCCTGTGTCATGCCAGCCTGGATGCTGCCATGTTCCCCTAATGGACTGARCCTCTGAACCTGTAAGCCAGCCCCGGTTAAATGTTGTCCTTATAAGAGTTGCCTTGGTCATGGTGCCTGTTCACAGCACTAAAGCCCAAACTAAGATAGTGGCCAAGCA
>BDUI01004214.1:26031-37989 GCA_002335545.1 Apodemus speciosus
CTTTTATTGTTGAGAATAGTTTTAGCTATCCTGGGTTTTTTGTTACTCCAGATGAATTTGAGAATTGCTCTTTCTAGATCTATGAAGAATTGATCTGGGATTTTGATGGGGATTGCATTGAATCTGTAGATTGCTTTTGGCAAGATGGCCATTTTTACTATATTGATCCTGCCGATCCAAGAGCATGAAATATTTTTCCATCTTCGGAGGTCTTCATTCAGGCTTTCTTTTTTAAAAGGCATGCTAGGCTACTGATCATTCAAATGATCATTCACAGATCAGAACACTGAGCATCTCTCCACTCTGCCACCAACTAATGTAGGTGTGACACAGCAGCCACACCTGCAACATCTCTAGGGACAGATTAATCAATCAATTAATTTAAATATTCAATCAAGAGCAACACGTGAATGAATACACTGCCTAGTTTTTGTAAACCTATGCAAACTGTTAAACTTTCCTCTGGTTGTTCTATGTTTCAAAGTGGGAGGGGAAGGGAGATACAGGAAACGAGGACTCTCCCTTTAAGGTTGGCTCCTCCCCCCTTCTGGAGTCTTTTCAGTCTTAAGAGTGAGATGATTATCTCCCTCCGTGGTCATCCACTTTTCTACAGAGGACACATCTATGAAATAGTACCAGGAGACACACGAGCCATCAAAATCATCAAACTTTGGAACTGGCAGCCACAAAATGGTTCTTCTTGGAGGTGTTGGATCTCCTGGTAAACGTGTCTTATTTATATTTATCCTTTATTTGTGTTAAGAGATGTTCTGACAGTGAATGGATGTGATTGGTACAGGAGAGCGAGGAAAAGCAAGGGGCATCTGGGTCCTATGGAAGTGCTTTTCACTGGCAAAGAAAGGAAGCGGTGCTTTCAATAATTTTATAAAATTGCTGAGGTGAAATGAAGTCAGGCTCTGAAGTAAGCAGAACTGTCCTGGGTATGAAAGAGGGTTGTTAGGGTAAAGTATAGGGATTGGTAGTGACTAGAAGTTGATTTCCAATAGGAAATTTGGAAAACCAACTCAGTGCAATATTCTACTTTATGATGTTCGTGAACTGGCTAAAATCATTCTTCAGTTTCACATGAGTGCTGAATTGTGGTCACTATAGAACTCAGAGCTGTGTGGCACTGTATGTGGGGATGACAAGATTAACATTTGGGTATTTTTGGATGTAGACTATTTGTCACACAATTGAAAATGCTATTTAGCAAGTCCTGTTGGTAGAACAGTCATGACATAAGAAATACCAGCCATTCCTCCATGAAGTTGTTAGGAAACTGTGTGGACCAGATAGACACGCAGGTGTGGGTATGTGTAATTGATACCAAGAAGGGATAGGAGAAGCTATCAGAGAGCTCAGAAAGCTGTCCTATAGTATACAGAGAACATGTTTGATGGCTAGTTTTGTTGATGTCTCTTTCAAGAGTACAGGCTTAAGACCTCCTTTAAAGTTTGCCTTTAAGACACCATGGCCAGTGTTTTCACAAAGCCTCACTCCCGGGCTGCACAAAAGCAGTTATATTTCTGAAGCCATTCTATCAGCCCTGTCATTCTTGATCTGGACGGTTTCTATTTGCCTTGAATTTTGAAGGAAGGGTCTTTCTTTGTATTGGTTTAGTTTTTGTCAGAACCCAGACTCTGGGCCTTCTCTTCTCCAAAATCTCTTCTTAGTAAATTTCACTCCTGCCCCTTGTTTCACAGGTTGTAAAAGGTTTGTCCATCTAGGTCTCTTTGTTGTGGCTGTGAGCTCACTTCTCAGCGCCTCTTCTGTCACCAATGCTCCTGGTGAGTATTTTGTCCAACTTACTTCTTGCCTTAGCCTGTCCGGATATGAATCGTCAAACAAAATCACAATTCCACTGTATGGTAAATAGCATCTAAAAATCCATCCTCTGCAAAGCTGAAGAACCAAATATCAAAACTACACAATTAATTGTATTCTAATCAGACCCAAAATGATTAGCATGACCTTTCCTCATATAAAACAACCCCAGGTTACATAGGACTAAAAGCAGTGTATAGCAAACGAAAGGATAGGAGAAGAAAGCTCAGAGTTATTTGAACAAAAGGAAGTTCCAGGAACACTTCAATAGATTCAAAACCTAAATGTAACATTTTAAAAAAATGTATTGCAGGAAGCCTGGCTGGTAGGCCCACAAGGTTCCTCAGCTAAGCCAAAATAATAGCAAAAAAAAAAAAAAAAAAGCAGCTGAAACAGTCTGAGAATGGGAGGGAGAGGAATGTTGTTGTTTTTTATAATTATAGATAATAGGAAAACAACTCTCTTGATTTTGATTTTAAAAGACTAATTTTAGATTTCAACTACTATGTGTAAAACTCCACGCAATTTTACATAAATATGTGAAATGGTTATTTAATTTCCTTCAACTAGTTTCTCAATCCCTACACAATTACTACCAACCTGATTTTTGATAGAAAGGAGCATATGTAGTTCATCCTTTAGGACTCTGTGCACTTTATTTTACATGCTATAAATTGCCACTGATTAGGATACCCACACATACAACTAAAATCCTAGGCAGTACTGTGCCATTGGCTCTCCCAGGTTTGCTCCACTTGAATCCTGTGGTACTAACAGTTCCATGTGGATGCCCTAAAATACCATTCTCATATCATACATAAGTAATCTAAAAATTGATTATGCTTGCTGAATTCTTTCTGACCATTTGCTGTGTTAACTTGTTCCTTGTTACCTGTTACTTGTTACTTGTTGCTTGTTACTTGTTGCTTGTTGCTTGTTGTTTGTTGCTTATTACTTGTTGCTTATTGCTTGTTACTTGTTACTTGTTGCTTGTTACTCGTTACTTGCTACTGTGTTGACTTGTTACTGCAGGAGGAATGAAGAAGGAACTGAGACTGACTGGTGGTGAAAACAACTGTAGTGGGAGAGTGGAACTTAAGATCCATGACAAGTGGGGCACAGTGTGCAGTAATGGCTGGAGCATGAACGAGGTGTCCGTGGTTTGCCAGCAGCTGGGATGTCCAACTTCTATTAAAGCCCTTGGATGGGCTAACTCCAGCGCAGGCTCTGGCGACATCTGGATGGACAAGGTTTCTTGTACCGGGAATGAGTCAGCTCTTTGGGACTGCAAACATGAGGGGTGGGGAAAGCATAACTGTACCCATGAACAAGATGCTGGAGTGACCTGCTCAGGTAAGGCCTGCCTACATCAAAGCAAAGCCCATGCACCTATTTCTACTTCAGCTTACAGTATCTCTTGGATTCAGCATTCCATTGAATTCTGGCACAGACATTCACTGATGCTAAAACTTCACGCAAATCATTTAATCTTTCTAAGCTTCTGGTAACTCAATAATAAGACACATGCCAAGCTCTCTACACACTGTCTGGTGTATAATAATACTGAAAATATGAATTTCTTCATAGACCCCATCTTTTATTACCATGTAGACTCAGCCATCTTCATCTCTTTCTCCTTGTTTGTTTTATTATTAATCTTTATGATGAGGGGACAAATGGAGCATTTATAACAAATTTCAAAACTATAAGAAATCTTTCTAGTCCATATCTGTAAATATGGCTGATATTCAACTACAGCTGAAGTGTGGTACTCTGTGCTCTTATTTTCTTACATAATGAAGAGTGAGGTTAAATGTACTTTTTGAAGCTTATAAACTTGAAGGTCCAACCAGAACCTGATAAGAGAAAAAGAGCCGATAGCTACACGAGGAATTGCTAGTTTCATAGGGATCTGCTGTCTGTATTTGTGAGATCCTTCACCCTAACTCCCACTTAGTCTTCAGAGTCCACCTCTCGGCACACCAATCAACAGAAAACTGATGCTGGGCCACAATCCATACCTCTCCACCACTCATGTCTTGGCTTGGTTGTCTTTTTAGGTGCTCAATGCTATGTCCAGTGACTGAGCCTCAGGTTGTTGATCTGTGAAGTGGACTAACAAAGATAGCATATTCTGTTTAAACTTGTAAGGATTGAATTCTATGTACATTGACTGTGACCTCTTATAATTATCAATTATTATGACTAATTGCCTATAATGAAAACAAGCCTTGTTAAATTGTCATCTTTGGTCAGAGTTTGGAGCTCATAAAATTTAGTTTCTTGTTCAAGAAAGTGCTTCTAAAATTTTGTCCAACTCTATCTTCTCCAGTGTCTGCATATATCAACCAAAGTTTCCTTTCTTCATGGATTTTATTCATCATAGAAACTCATGGCATGAGGAATACATTTCACTAAAGAAAATAAAAAACTCCCCTTTTGCTGAAAATGATAGTAAATTCCTAGGAAGAAAACCACTATTTTTAAGAACTTGATAGCACATACTGTTTTGAAGACTGTTGTGTTTATTTAAGTATTTTAATATTTTCTTATTTTCTTATTTTCTAATTTCAAATTCAACATCAATTACTGATTCTTAGAACTCTTTTAATATGAAGAGATTAAAATAAGGAATCTGGTAAATGACTATTTTCTCATTTTTGACAACTTGATTAAAAGGCCAATTTACTTTTTTCTGCTTCTTTTAGTGAATAATGTGTCATATTGGTCTTTTCTATAGTAAAGAGTATTCTGTTTGCTTAGAAAGCAGATGTAGAGGGAAATTCTTATTGCTCGTTGGGTTTCAACATGTTAAAATTCTCTGATATGTGGAGAGGGGCCATATCTAAAAGCCAAACACTAATTTTTAAATTCCAAGCATTAAATTCCAAGTATTCAGGAAACCCTAAATACCCTATGATTAGCTGCTTATGGATGAATTTCCGTCCCTAACCTTGGTCTCCTCTCTAGATGGATCTAATTTGGAGATGAGACTGGTGAACAGAGGACACAACCGGTGCTTAGGAAGAGTAGAAGTCAAGTTCCAGGGAAAGTGGGGGACAGTGTGTGACGACAACTTCAGCAAAGATCATGTTTCTGTGATTTGTAAACAACTCGGATGTGGAAGTGCCGTTAGTTTCTCTGGCTCAGCTAAATTGGGAGCTGGTTCTGGACCAATCTGGCTTGATGATCTGGCATGCAATGGAAATGAGTCAGCTCTCTGGGAGTGCAAACATCGGGGATGGGGGAAGCATAACTGCGACCACGCTGAGGATGTTGGTGTGATTTGCTTAGGTAAGTGACAGACAAAATGAAAAGGTAGCACAAGTGTAAGCCCAAGTCCTTGAGAGCATAATAAAGTCAGCCTCTGTCACTTCACTGTTGTCTTATCTGTGGTCCCAGCTCTAGTATCTGTGGGTTCGCTAACTGAAATCAGAAGATTGAAATAGTCATAGGGGCCCAGAGAGGCACTGGAGTGGTGGCTCATTAATTGATAGTCCTTAAAGCTCTTACAGAAGACTGGGGTTCGATTCTCAGCAGCCGCCTGTGATCCACAACCACCTGTAACTCCAATTCCACAAGATCTGATCCCTTCCCTGATCACCAAGGACATTGCACACACACACACTGCATATATATTTGCTCAGCACACACATATGCATGTAAAACTTTTAAAATAAAAAACAACTAAAGTAGCTATAGGAAAAATTAAAAGTAATGAAATTTACTTCCACATTAAGGAGAATCTTTAGGAAAAGCTTGATGGGGGTTGAAGATTGGGTAAAGGGGGGCAGGAGGGGACTGAGGTGTGAAGAGAGGAGGGACAGGGGATAAAGGAGTCAGTAGCAAATATTTTAAAGCTTTTGTACATGTGAATATTATACATTGATCACATTTCCCCCTTGTAATCCCTTATCCTTTCCTTGTCTTTCTCCCTCCTGTTAGTAGTCTCTGTTCCTTTTAGACTGTTTTATTTCTATTTTCAAGTCACTTCTAAATAAGCAGAAAGATGATATAGATGATGATGATGATAGATAGATAGATAGATACATAGATAGATACATAGATAGATACATAGATAGATAGATAGATAGATAGATAGATAGATAGATAGATAGATAGAGATATGAGGGTAGACAGAGATATAAATATAGAAATATCACAAACATATAATTATATATGTCTAGTAAAAGTCTCTGAACCACCACTGAAATGACATTTGCTATTTGCCTTTCTGAGATTGTTTAAAAATAACCCACTGTCTTCATCATCCTCTATCACCCTTCATTTTAGCCACACTGACCTACTCCTTCCCAAACCATCAGCTCAAATCCATAGAATTAAATAATAGAAGCAAAAGTGCCAATATGTCAGTACTCTACAAGGGCTCAGGCTATCCATTAGCAAGTTCTGCTTCAGTGACTTTAATACTCCACACAGTGTCCCAGGATGTAGGCTTGTGTTTATCACAGGATACTTCAAAAACAAGGAAGGGTTTTGTAGGGGGTGTTGATTGTAGATGGTGAGAGGAGTGGATTAGACAGTTCCTTTTCCCTCTGCTCTGCCTTTAAATTAAGAGAGTATTCTGGTAATACACCATGATCATGACAACTTATACAAGGAATTGTTTATTAGGGCTTAAGGGTCTAGAGGGATAGGTAGGTGTCTGTCACCATCACCGTGGGGAAGCACGATGGGAAATAGGCAGTCCTGGTGAGTGGACCAGCAAGCTGGGCTGCCACACCTTACAACGCAAGAGCGAAGCAGAGCAATGACCAGGAATGGCCCAATGCTATTAAAACCTTCCCCCAGGGGCACACATCCTCCAGAAAGACCACACCTCCTAAACCTCCCCCAAACAGTGCCACCAACCGGGGACCAAGTGTTCCAATACCTGAACCCATGAGGGAACATTCTCTCCCACAACAACAACAGGTACCCACAGAAGAGCCAGGTACACCACACAGCCTGCATGATGTGGACAGATCATGTCATTAACAATGAAAACAAATGGCGGACATTTACCCAAACTGGAGTAAGAAATGAAAAACCTAAACACAGGCATATGTGCTTTAACAACAGAGTAAGCAGTTCTAGCACCAGTTGTGGCAACCAAACAGGCACAAAACTGACTCTGGACAAATCTCTGAGACACTTTCCAAAGCAAGAACTGCATGCTAACAAGTCCTTGCAGATGCACACCTACTGTCTTTAATGACTCTCACTGGAGCTATAGAATGGCTGCCTCTAACAATCCCTCCTCCCCTTCTTTAACTCCACTAGGTCTAGTTTCCAAACACCTCATTCTTATTTCCCTTTTGCCAACTTGTTATTTGTTGCTGTTACAGAGGGAGCAGATCTGAGCCTGAGACTGGTGGATGGAGTGTCCAGATGTTCAGGAAGATTGGAAGTGAGATTCCAAGAAGAGTGGGGGACCGTGTGTGATGATAGCTGGGACCACCGAGATGCTTCTGTGGTGTGTAAGCAGCTGGGATGCCCAACCACCATCACTGCCATTGGTCGAGTTAATGCCAGTGAGGGATCTGGACAGATTTGGCTTGACAACGTTTCCTGTGAAGGACATGAGCCAGCTCTCTGGGAGTGTAAACACCAAGAGTGGGGAAAGCATTATTGTAATCACAAAGAAGATGCTGGCGTGACRTGTTCTGGTAAGTTAGAACAAAAAGCAAGTCAAAGAAGTAGGACTAGTGTGAGTAGTGGAAATAATTAATTCATTGATGGGAATTCCTTCCCAGCTGGGAAGGATCTGACACACTTCATAGGTGGGTTATTTCACTCCTTTTTCTGTATTATTAGGCATACTACTTGGAACCACATCTTAAATTCTAAATCTATATGGAGCATGGTAGAGTTAGTATCTGAGGACTGAAGTGTTCATTGGGGGAAGGGGCTGAATAATTAATATTTTTAGTCCTTAAGAACTATGTACCATTTCTATATGGAATTCACAGTCAGAATTTATTTATTAAGGTCTCTGAAAATAGGCAAGCCAAAATTAGATATGGCAGCATAGGTCTATAATCCAAGCCCCTTAGGAAAGAGCTAGGGCAGAGGGTAGCTAATTCAAATACATTCTGGGCAACTTACTGAGGCCCATCTCAGTAAGATTTTAAACAAAATTATAAAGAGGTATCTGGCATATAAAAGGGTTCAATGCTGGGTTCAAGGCACAGTATTATCAAGAAACAAGTGAAAAATAGGCGCTGGGTAGATCATAGGTTCCAGTGTCTCCATGTCTACAAAGAAGGGGAGCAGAAAGTCTTTGTGGAGCCACCCTGCCCAGGTTCCCCTGTTTATGTTTCTTCTGCAGATGGAGCAGATCTGGAACTTAGGCTTGTAGGTGGAGGCAGTCGCTGTGCTGGGATTGTGGAGGTGGAGATTCAGAAGCTAACTGGGAAGATGTGTAGCCGAGGCTGGACACTGACAGACGCGGAAGTGGTTTGCAGGCAGCTTGGATGTGGATCTGCGCTTCAAACACAGGCTAAAATCTACTTTAAAACCAAAACCAAGGCAACAAATACGTGGCTCTTTCCTGGAGCTTGTGTTGGAAATGAAACTTCTCTTTGGCAATGCAAAAACTGGCAGTGGGGTGGCCTTTCCTGTGATCATTTTGAAGAAGCCCAAGTTACCTGCTCAGGTGATATTTTCAATCCATTTGTTACGAAGCAACTTAATTCCAAGGGTACTATAGATACTGTGCTCAGGGTTTACTTTTTTTAATATTAGATATTTTCTTTATTTACACTTCAAATGTTATCCCCTTTCCACGTTTCCCCTCTGAAAACTCTATCCTATCCCCCTTCCCCCTGTTCACTAACCCACCTGCTCCTGCTTCCCTGACTTGGCATTCCCCTACACTGGGGCATCAAGCCTTCACAGGACCAAGAGCCTCTCCTCTCATTGATGTCAGATCAGGCCATCCTCTGGGGTCCTCCATGTGTACTCTTTGGTTGTTGCTTAAGTCCCTGGGAGCTCTGAGGGTACTGGTTGGTTCATATTGCTGTTGTTCCTGCAAACCCCTTCAGCTCCTCACTTTTTATGCTCTTGTTCCAACCTTATGAATCAGCATATACAGGCACCTTGATAGAATTGGGATTTTTTTAAACCTCTCCCTTTGAACTTTTTAAAGATTTATTTATTTAGTATATTTACAATATTCTGCCTATATGTATTCCTGCACACCATAAGAAGACACTAGATCTCATTATAAATGGTTGTGAGCCACCATGCAGTGTCTGGGAACTGAACTCAGGACCTCTGGAAGTGCAGCCAGTGCTCTTAACCATGGAGTCATCTCTCCATCCCCTCGGGTTTATTTTTAAGATAAATCTGATTGCACTATTTCTCTGAAAACAGTAATGTACTTGACACATATCATTATGTGTCTGTATTATGTGCGTATGTAACATATTGACAGACCATGAATAATTATTCTTCAATGTACAATGTATAGGGGGTCTGGAGAGATGACTCAGTAGGCAAAGCAATTGTCACACATTCATAAAAACCTGACTTCAGACTGACAGCACACATAAAGGTCTGGGTGACATAGTGCACACTTGTAAGCTCAGCAGTGGCATCTGATCACAGCTATTCTCAAAGTTGGCAAGAGAATGCTATCCATTGACAAACACCAATAGGTACTGATGTCACCTCTGCTTGCCATCGTTCAACTCAGACATAAGGCCATTTGAAACCTATGGCCAAGTGAAAGCAAAGGCCAGAAGGTTACTTTGCTGGTATGCTTGCTACTTCTGTTGTGCAGTACCACTTTTATCTTCTGCTTTGGCTGCATTTTATGATCAAGCCAGCTGAGAAACAAGATGCCCTGGGTGTTTCAAATGATGATGGCTTACTCTTCTTTGTACATACCATATACTTTGTTACTGAACAAGAGGAGGAAGTCATAACGAATTGTTCTTACACTTGCTCTTCATTCAGGCTCTTTAGGGAAAGAATAAATGTTGATTTAGTTACTTTAGCAGATTAAAACTTAACTTGTTAATCAAAGGAATCGAATCTGTGCACAAAATTCTATTTATAGACTCTTATACAAAAATCAAGTCATATATTTGTTGGGAAGAAAGTTCCTTTAAAAAGCTAAGACTCCAGCATTCTGACCATGTATATAGTGATCTAAAGGTGTGGGTGAATTCCTCCTAACAGATTCACAAAATCAAAGCTGAAAAAAATGGAGTCTGAAAGTATCCTGTTTGGATGAAAGATTTTGGTCTTAGATTCAAATGTTTCATGATTGGAGAACAGAAAGAATGTATACAGAAAGAATTTGCTTTCAAGCACATTACACATTTTCACCGAAAAAGAAAGCACGTTTGGTTTGGTTTTGCTTTTCTCTGATTCTATTTTATTTCGTTTGAAATGGCTAAGTGTGAATACTTGAGAAACCTAGAAACCAAGTTTGGCCTGAGCTCAGAAATCACCTTGACTTAAAGATTAAGTCCAATGCCAATCCACTCACAAAACTTTCAACCCAAAAATGTGTCCTGCCTACAAGAAATGCAGGAACAAAGATGGAACAGAGACTGAGGGAATGGCCAACCAATAACTGTCCCAACTGAGACCCATCCCATTGCTAAGAACCAATCCCTGACACTATTAGTGACACTTGGAGATAGGAGCCTAGAACAACTATTCTCTTTGAGGCTCCATCCAGGAGCTGACTGAAACAGATGCAGAGACCCACAGCTAAACTTTGGACAGAGATTGGGGAGTCTTGTGGAAGAGTTGGGAGAATGATTGAGGGATCCAGAGGGAATAGGGACTCCACAGGAAGAGCAACAGAGTCAACTAACCCGGTCCTTTAGGGCCTCCCAGATACTGAACCACTAACCAAAGAGCATACATGGGCTGGACCTAAAGCCCTCACACACATATGTAGCAGATATACAATTTGGTCTTCATGTGGATCCCCAAACAACATGTGGGGGCTGTCYCTAACTCTGTTGCCTGCCTGTGGATCCTGTTCTCCTAASTGAGTTGCCATGATTGGCCTCAGTGGGAAAGAATGTGCCTTGTCTTGCAGTGACTTGATCTGTCAGAGTGGGTTGGTACCCAGGGGGCTACTCCCCCTTCTCAGGGAAGGGGAAGAGAGATAAGGGAGGGGCTATGGGGGACTAGGAGGAGAAGGGGGCTGCAATTGCGATATAAAGTGAATTAACTAATTAATTATGTGAGGAAGAGCTCCAAGAGAACTGTATACATACTAGTCAGTGACATCTTAGGGGGATTTTATGCTCACCCAATTCAAACTAAAGACTTTCCAGTTCAACAATCACTGATTATTTGTGTATATCATTGTTTGCTTTCAACTTGGTCCGCATCTAGAAATCATGGGTTCTTTATCTCATATTTAGATAGGAATTCACTTTTTTTCGTGATGAGAAAATCCCATCATGCTGAGACATTCTATTTGTATTCCTAATGCAGAAAGTAGTCATATCTGGAACATTTTCAGAGATATTTTAGTGTAAGGTAAAAGGTGCATGATCTGAAGTGTACACAGAGAGTACTGCAAGGGCTGAAGGGCTGTCTGTCTGTCCATCTGCACCACAGTGACAGTGGTATCAAAGGCTTGCACAGGCATCTGTGAAGGATGTTTACTCTTTAGAAGGTCCAACCGCAGATGAACTTCTGTTTCTTAAAAGAAGTGAATTTGAAGTAGTTTGTGTTTTCAAGTTCTCAGTGGTTTCTGGTATTAAGGGAATCCCTGCTTGTCTTGATGGTTGAGGCTCTTGGCCTGACAAGGAGCACATCCCAATCCGAGTTCCATTTCCTATTACCTGGCATCTCTTTTGTTTACATGTTAAAGCCTGCCTACACTAAGTGGCATACAGGTTTGTTTTCTCTCTCAATCCTGGAGGGACAAGATCTAGGAGACTGATGTAGCTCTGCCCTTCCTGCTAACAGGGCAGATGGGGCACAGAATATGATGTGGGGCTGGCAAGGCAGGCCTGTTTGTCTATGAACCACTGTGATAAAGCCCTGTCAGAAAGGAATGGGAAGAGGACAGGAAAGTCATAGATATAAAGGGTTCCACTTTTTAAAGTCCGGTATTCATTCAATGCTCCAAACAAAAATATGTTGAAAACC